>NBNE01001129.1:0-14446 GCA_002215365.1 Phytophthora megakarya | reverse complement strand
CCACAACGTTAAGAATACTACAATGTCAAATTAACTATTCGACCTCAAGTCTTACTTATTCTACGTACCCAAATGCGATACCGCGCGTTCTCGGCCCAGTCGTCGTACACCGTGATGGATTTCGCCATGAAGGGATAAACGATATATTCGTTGCCGTGGTCAGATACTTTCCTTTTCCCCAGACCGTGTAAAAGCTGCGTATTAACCTGCCACAACACATGAGCCAGTTAGTCAATGGATAATATAATGAAGCCAAGATGTGTGCGTACTCCTCCTTCTTCGATAATCTCACGCATCGTGGACATCTTCACATCCTCGCCCTTGTCCCAACCTCCCTTTGGCAGAAGCCAGTCGCCCTTGGTCGGTTTCGAGCCCGAAATGAGGAGGACATCACCACCGCCTTGGTTCTCTGGTCGCGAAACCACACCGGCAGAAATCTTTCGCTCGTTGTTCGGACCATATCGTTGAGCGTCACGCCCTACATGGGACTCCATATACTGTTTTGGAGCTCGTTTGATGCCCTCAAAATCTTCAACGCGCTTATGCAATGATGAACCCGTCGCCTTGGAAAAATGAAAGTTCTTGATGTCATCCGGTCTTCGCGCTTCGATCACATTTAATTGCTGCAACGTGGATAAACTCAACTCGTCAGCATATTCGTACTTGCCTTTGAGCTTGTCAACCAACGCTGATCGTGTTGCGTATGTGTTAAATTTGTCCAGATTCTTCATAAGTGCGGCGTCCAATTTGGGTACTAGTTTTTTTGCCTTCCCCGTGGAATCGTCCAACTTGTTTAACCCCGTTATATCGTCCAGTTTCATCACGACATCATCCACCTTATCGCCGATAGTTCTATCCTCGGTGTCTTCATAATTGAAGTCGTCAGGTAAATATCGCAGAGATCGCTTGACTTGAATGTGCTCCGAGGCTAACTCTCGAGGCGTATGGTTTACATCAGACGTGATAGCCGAAATGTCGGCTTTTGTTGCTCTACTGGTAGTTGATGTGACCAAAGCAACCCAAGTCAACACGGACAGAACACGCATTGTTCAAAGAGATAGCAACGCGATATTGCAAAATGGGAAGTGGGATCCGTCCCAAACATTGAATGGAGACGACAGCGGATGCAGATGAAGTTTGGGGTAGAGTAGACATCGACGACGGTAAGCTAGATGATGAGATTTCTGGATGTGTTTCACAATGTGAAGATATTGATTGTTTTTTTAAGTGAGATTACGATGCTCTAGGATTTCTAGGATTACGGGGATCATACAGTATCCTGGAAACGGTATCCGGATAGCCATAAAACAAAATTATGCGGCGCCGCGACCTTAGTTGTAGTTATTTACATTCGAAATACCTACAGTGTTTTGGTTTTGGAATGTACGTTTTATCATTTTGACTGCGCGTAGCGCTTTGGATTATACCGCGTGTTGCTACGCAATTAGGAATACCATTCTGATTTAAGTGGGTCTTCTACGTCAAGCCGCTTTCCTTCGGCAGAGTAAGTTTACTGTACTTATTGAACTCGCACTGACGGCGATGGCTCTGAACCAGTCAACATGTCTTTTATGAGATGTTCACGCAGATTACGATGAACTTAGTTTACGGGGTTATCGTTTCCGATCTCAAGGCTAGAGCATAAACACCTTCATGATCGTACGTTAGGATCATGAAGGTTTTATTCAATGCATGCTCAATTGTTTGGATTGTCAAGCCGCATTGTCTCGACCAATCTTTAGAGGCTTGTGCAGTCCAATTTGCTGTGTTGTGTGATCGTGGAAAGTTGTCATTACCGGTAGTTACGCACGTCGGTGAGCCGACTTTGTCTCATGTACCTGTTTATATGTACCAAGATACCAAGAACTGCATGTAGAGCAGACCTTCTTAATAGGGGCACTTAAGGTTTTAAAGCGGCACATTACCGCTTTAAACTTATCAGTTGGGCTATCTTTTAGACAGACTGCCGCAGTCATTCGTCAACACCACGATTCCACTGCTAATCCGTAATTGTACGGCATGCATGATAACACAGTCAGCTTGTACGCTCGCTTGCTTGTTTCGGCATCTTTCTAAAAGATTGGAAAAATTTAACAGCTTCTGTAGAGCCCGACTTCTCCATCTTGAAGTGGGAATTGGGTGACCGACGTACTGCTATGACTTCATTATCTCTAGAATGTACTCCGAAGTATATTCTAGGCCAAGCAGTTTGATCTACTTCATAGCCAAATACCTTAACCTAATAAGTACAATATATGTTCAGTACATATATTCGGTATAGTATATTCAAGTTAAATACTTAATAGCGGAACAATGTCGGTATTAAGATTCTGGAGGCGCCGCTACTAGCTAATACGGTTAATAGCGGCACATACGGGTATTAAGAAGCTCTACATTGTAGAGGGAAATGAGGACTGGTTTACCGGTACATGTACCTCTTGAATCCCTCCATACCGTAAGGACCGTCAGTACAATTCCAACTTGCATCCGACGCATCAATGTCTCGCAAGAACTGATATTGCACCTATTTGTAGAGGTTCTGTAAAACATTTGATTGGTTCGTTAATATATACGTGTCAAGTGTAATTACGAGGTCAAATGAATGGTACACATGTGACTTAACTGCGTCAATTTGCCCTGCGAGTTCAGTGCTCGATTGCGACCCAGGAGGGTGAATTGAGGGGGGGGGGCACAGAGCATCGATGTCCCTAAGAGGGTTATCCTGGCCGCAAAGTTACTGAGGCTTGTAATTCCCCGCCGAGCGCCCAGATGAGTATCCCTGCTAATACTAGAGTTTGAAATGACAGCTACAAAATGCGTTGTAATAGACACCGGAGTGCGTTACGAACGCACAATGAGCGCGCGCTGGAAGTGACTTGACGCAGGATCTACGATGCGGTTTACCGCGAGACGCTGTTGATAGGCAAAGATGCGATCATTTAGAATGCCCTCGCGATGCAGCTGGCGAAGCGCCTTGAGCACCACGTTGGACCCCTTTGACGGTATACCTTGTGCGCTCTGGAACGCTATGGTTTCTTGTGATGCTAGCTCTCCAAGCTGACGGACATTTTCCTTGTAGTTGGGCGATGAATCCTCAAGTACGTATCCGTCGTCGATGAAAAGCCTCATGAAGGCTACGATTCGCTTGGAGTCGGACGTTTTGTGCTTGTTCGTACAGGGCCATCCACGCGGAACTGCCGTATACCACGCGAACCAGGTGTCCACAAGCGGTGTCGTCTTTGATCGACGTCGGCGCTTCACTGGTACGTTTTCATCTTTGTCTCTTGGTCGCTTCTCTTGATCCTCACGTGCTGATGTTTTACCTGCCGCGTATGTGTTTGTAGACCCTAGTAAGTTGACTCGAGCCTCAAGGTTCCGGTTGACCTCGATTAACCGTTCAATTAAATCACTTTGGTGATCGAACACAACTTTGGCCTTTGCGTTCCCTCCCATTATATCGTCTGCAATGGGTTTCGTGTGAGCGGTTGACCTAGCGAGTTGCTGTGACCACGCCAGCAAGCATGTCATGGTCACGCCAGATACTTCGGTACAGCGCTGAATAGTCTTCACCGCCGGAGCATCTGTATTGAACTTCATCAACGACGGGTAATGGTGGATGATGGTCGCTGTCACAACATCAACCACCGCACTGTTGAGGTTGAAAGTCTTGTTGGCGAGTCCATGGCTAGCATTGAAGAGTTTACAGCCAACCTCTCTGATCTGCTCTTGTGTGACCGAGTCGAAGATATACAACGACGGAAGAACAACCGCTTGCTGTGGAGACATCCCGCTCAGAACCTTCGCAACTTGGTGATCTTCTTTTGGAGTGTTGAAGACGTAGGTAAAGGCTTTGCTAGTCGTGGTCAAGTTCCAAGCTCCACGATCAAAGATCCATTGCGCCGTCAGCACTGAGCTAGCGTTCGCATTCTGCGCACCGCCTCGTCGAAAAGAGTGGGATGCCAGCGCGTCTTCGCCTACAACTGGTCCCGCAACTCGGTCCAGCAAGTGATAAACAAGAGCGTGGATTCCAGCTACCGGTTTGGCGCTTGTGGAGCAGTTGGTTGATGAAACCTGCGAGGGGCCCAGCGTGCTACTGTCACCAAGCAAGTCCAGCAATGGAATTGACTTGGTCAGCTCGCCAGGCACGTCCTTCGACTTCACTGGCAGGAAGTTGAGCAGCGTGGCGCACTGGGACTCCTGCGTGATCAAGGCCAGTGCCAGTGCGAGCAGCGGGCATGTAGTGGGGACTCCGTCAGGGAAGAGCGACAACGCCACCTCATCGGATATCTTCACGCGGATGAAGCGAATGAAGAACACTTCACCAGCTCCGATGGAGAGCTGCAGCTTTCAATCGAAGGTTAGATCGGATGCACGCCCAAAGAGGTACCAGAGAAGGCACAATAGCGCGGCATCTTGGTAGTCCGATCCACAGCTAGCAGTTGAATACATATAACTCGTCATCTTCTTGAGACTCTCTTTCGCACACGCAGCTGCCTTCTTAACAAAACCGCCACTTTCGCGCTTGATGCAGTGTTGTTCAAGCGTGCGTCCCAGTCAGAGCAGCTGTCGTTCCACAGACCCTCCTTGAACAGGATATTCGTCCAGAAGCCAGCACTTCACTTGGCGAAAGTATTGAGCGTCGGAGTGGCGCGATGGAGGCTGCCTCTAGCTCCTGCGTGGAAGGCCAAGTACACACCAAACTTGTCCATGAGCGTCACGAGAATACAACCTGCGCGGTGTGGGTCCAAAGTGACCAGAGCTCTGACATGCTCCATGTTAGTGCTCTCAGAAGCAAGGGAGCGCTCGAATGCCTTCACCACCGTCGCGCGCGCTTGGTGCTGGCAGACGTGAGGTCGTTTAGGCTCGTTGTTCTTAAACATTCTTGGTCGTTCGTAGTCGGAGACGCGGCAAATAAGGGAGTGATACTACTCTTACGGCTCATTTGTAGCACGATACACATATCTGGTCGTTATTTCCGACTCGATACGTCGGAATCACTCTGTTCCGACTGCAGTCACTATACGCTTTTTGATTAAGTAAAAATGCCAAAATGAGAGCGAAATGATTCGCCAAAACTAGGAAAGTAGACGAAGTGAATCAGTTGAAGCGTCTGATCGGCCAGTTCTCACCAAACTTTAATCTAGTGTGGTCGGTGTAGTGATGATATTCATCCATAACATAAAATCATAACATATAATCTCCGACCCTCCGACCCCTAACCTTTTACGTAGCCAGGTCTAAACGAAGGGGTGTCGTATATATCTATCACCCTGCTACACCCCAACCCAAAGAGGCTCGCTACGCTCGCGTGGTACAGAACCCTAAGCCCGCTACGGCTCGCAGGTCGAGCCTCCGCTTGACAACAGCTCAATGTTTGGTCCAGGACTGCTAACCCCTGGCAGGCTCGCTGCGCTCGCATGACACCCATCCTCAGGTTCCGACCAATCACTGCCCTCAGATATCAAACATATTTGAGTGGACTATACTTGAAGTGTGGTCGGATATTTGCACAAGTTCACTTAGCTTTTGTAATGGTCGCACTTAAGTACCGTCGGAAAAGTGATGATATTCTACCATAACCTTGTTTACGCTAATCAGAGAAATCATTCAATGTTGGATTGGTACGCGACAGCAAGATATGACGGTAAGGTATGATAAACGCCATGTACAATTTTTGCTAAATTCGAACTCTTTAATTAAAAATTCAAAATTAAGCTAACTGGCATAATTTGTAGTTTATGCAGAGCCATCAACGAAGAAACGTCAAGTGGCTAAGCATTAAGGAAACCCAAAACAGTGGATCTCGGGTTCCGAATGGGGTACTGTTACAGAACAGGCTCGATACAATACTACTGTATCGAGGCTTTTCTGATCGTACTAGAATAAGAAACCAATCCATAAATCTAGTTCTATGAAACCAACCAGGGAACGTTAATAGCGATTATACAAAGCATTTATTTTCATGTAGTGACAAAAGGAATTCTGCCAGACACCCTACACTATACCTATGAGTCATATAACTGTAGCAGAGACGGTCATAGGCTATATTTGCTACAGTTATTACTTTTCGGGTCAAGTTAAATCCAACGTCCAATCGTCGTAATTTTAATTGGCAAAAACGTTATAGTACATAACTGCACGGGTACGACTTAACTACCTCATGGAAGTAGTTAAACGGTAAATCGACGAGTTAAAGCAAGACACTCATGAAGGATCACACGAATGCTGTTATCTTGAGTACTTGCGCTGCTGTGGCTGCTGCGGCTGCTGCGGCTGCTGTAGCTCTTGCCGCTGAACTCATGACTGTCCAAGAACCAAAAACACTGCTACTCACTGTAACCCTTATCTAAGGTAAACCGACACATAACTGTAAGCAAAGACGCCGCAACGTTTCTCAAGTCGGTAGAAGGCTATTGTCCAATCAACGTGCTGTAAGGATAGGGTAATTACATGCTTCTTTTCCCGTTTTTTGGAATTGGCATGTTTTACAATGTAATGCTTTATACAACGGCCAAGGTAGAAATTAATTAAATGATAGTGGATAGTTAGTCCGGAGACTAATTAATGCAATCATACTACTCACAGTCGGTATTTTGAGCCGAACAGTCGTAGGTAGGATGCGTCGAGCTCCTCGAGGACTCGACACTCCGGCTGATACTACCGGTAAAGAGGATACCGCTTTGAAAACCTTTAATTAGTGTGTCTTATCAATAGGTCTAAGCTAAACAGCTCTACATACGATATGCAGTGACATATCGCAAGGGAATAGTGTGCTTATTGCAGAATTTTTAATCTCTTCTAAGAGCCTTCACTATAATAGTACAGACAAAAAGCGATAAAAATCGGGCTGCTGATAATTTTCTGCCCAAATCGACTGCTCACCATTACTTATCTCGAATTTCTAACCTTCTACGTGAGCAATGCAACAACTCAGTGTCCGATTTAAAGCGTGCTTCTCAACTTCATTATAAAGTCGCAGGTAGTATTCAATCTGAGAAAAACGTGTCCAGGTAAATGATTATCCAGGATGGACAATATATGGATGAATATCGTTAACCTGCCGACAGACTATTTTTACTTAGTTTCAATATGGTTGTATCACGTTGATATTTGATAAACAACCAATCAAATCGTGCATACGGTAAATTTATCCAATCCGAGTCCTTAGGGTTAGGTGAAAGAAGTGGCCGATGTCGTGCCGACATTATATGTCGGCAAGGGTACCAAATATGCGCAACAATCATACAAGCCATCAACTGTTTCTACATCTTTTGAAGATTTCCCCTCTGACCGACAAAACCACTTCAAAACAGTATGAGCTTGCAAGATTTGCGCTGGTCTACTCCTAACGTGCGCAGCAGACAGTTATCAATGTGTTGTCTCGGTTCCTCGTGGCTAAAGGCGTCATTATGCAGTTTATCGGAGCTACTCTTCTAATTGATATGAGTGGAGCAAGGTTTGTCAAGCTGATGGATCGCTTCGCGATGCATCTTACAAGCGCAGAAAGACGAGGAGGGAAGGCGCTAGCTCGCAACTCAGCCATGAGCTACTTCCTACATGTCAAAAACTGGTTACTCGACCCCTACTCGAAGAATAGAGTCTCAATCGAGAACAAGTTTCTCAAGATGGTTCAGACTCTTGAACGGCGCTGCCTGAAGCGCTTAGAAGATGGTGCTACGAAGAGAGCGCCGGCGTGCACGAAGGAGGACCTACGTATTTTGATCGACGGTCTGTATTTTGTGCTGCCTGCTCGAAGGACTACCAAGGCGCTGCGCTCCTTGCCTTGATGTGGTATGCGTTCGGCCGCGCTTCAGACTTAGGCTTCGTCGCAAATAGTAACCTCACCGTAAGCGCTGACGGAGTCGGCTTTGAGAGATTGCTATGCGTCAAGACAACGGAAGAGCAAGGTATCTCGATCTTCCCTGATCAAGTGAGTTTCCTCATCTGCCCTATACATGCGATCGCCATAGCCCTGGTAATACAAGATACGCCAAGCTCACGTCTACTGGACCATCAACAACTTGCTACCGGGGACGAAGAGAGAACCGTCACACCGATAGATATCCCTTTAGCAGAAGCACTGGCAGCCTGTGACGGAGACAACATAGAAACGATCCCCGAGACTTCAAGTGAGCCACGCACGAAGAAGCGCAAACCTAATGATGATAACATGAAGATACACGCATACGTCGACCGCATTGTCAAGTCCGCGAGTGAAGCATAAACATTGGCAAAGCCTTCCCCAAACTTGACCTCGCATTCTTTCCTCCGCGGTGGTGAACAGCATGCAAACGGTGTTGGTACTCTAAGCGAACAGTGGAGTTTTGACCGTGGTTCATGGAACATGACGTATACGAACAAAGAATTTGCGTATGTGTTCAATGCCACAAGTGAGGATCAGAAGGTTGCGCGAGTTCTGAGTGGATGGGACGCAAATGTCAAGCCCCATGTGCCAACGTTGTCGTGGTTCGATTCTACACGCGGGAACAAGTCCGTGATATAGTCAACCCCTTCTTCCAGACAAGTATTTGTGCTGAAGATCCCAGTAAACGGCTTAGTGATCGTGTATGTTAAGTACTCACAGCTTCGTTGATCCTGCAATTCCCTGAGGTTCTAGAAGGGTATCCGATGTGCCCATCCGTGTCTAGAATGAGCATAATTCTCTTCAAACTTGGTGTTGCGAAAGGCACAAGTGTTTGCGTGGAGCTCCGAACTTCAGCGTAAAGCGATGTACAAAAATATCGACCCAGAAGGAAATGGTGGCGATAAACTTTCGCGTGAAGATACGCTGATCAACCCACAAAATTTTGTCATTAGCAAGCTGGTAGCAAAGAATCAAGCGTTAGGTAATGGGTGACAGAGTTGGAGAAACCGCAAGCCCAGAGAGATGAAGATATATCCGTGTCAATGACTAGAGCTGAGCCCGGGGCGGTGGGAAACGTGGGAGGAAATACTTCAAGGAACAGCAAAACTCAAGGGTCGTGGCTCTAAGCCGCATTCAAAATGGCGAGTTGCAATCTAGTTTGAGTGGTATGCCAAGGCACCGCGACTCTGGGATGTCTGCGAGAAACGGCAGACGAAATCGACGTACAATCAAATTGTGAACTACATGAAGCTCTTCCTGCCATATGGCTTCAAGCTGGACCCATCATCACCTACGTATTGCGATTATGTCCTTGACGTTGGGCAACAATTGGAAGAGAATATGTTCTAATTTTTTGTAGCACATGGTGCTAAGCGCAAGAGTGGATCACCCGTCCTGAACCAATTGCGCAAATACTACCATGAAGATAAGTTGGATGCCCTGATAACAGAATTTCGAGCTCGTGTTGCGATCGAAATTACCCTCGATCGAGCTCCGTGTGAAACACAAGACTGGTTTGAACGTGTATAGATAACCGATTTGGCCAGCTACCAATTAAGGGGTCTTATTTGGTAGCTTCCCTGTCCAGTTATTCGGTCCCTATCAATCCAATACAAACTCACTCAACATATTAAAAACAAAACACTTTGGAATTCGCCGCCAAACGTTTGAGGCAAGCATACTGTCTATTGAGGATATCGTCACTTATCGTGACTTCAAGACTCTTTGTATGGCGTTTGCACAAGCTGCCAAGCTACGCATTCTGGACGCATCCATCCGTGCCTTACGCAACTCGATGATCCAGACAATCGTTACTCGAGACCGTGTACCGGAAGCTCTTCGCGCAATCTTAGTCACCTTGAAGGACAAGTGCAAGGCCAAGAGCAATAAGAAGAAGCGTGGGCTAGTTGAGCTGGACGACATCGAGGAATGACTCATCCCTCCAACCAATGGAGCTGTGGGTCAAGTGCGCGGGACAAACGGGGTGCCACACCTCCTGCAGCGCGTCGTCATGAACAACAAGTCACACTTCCTTGTAGACTGGGAGCCGACACTGAATCCTTGCGAGAACATCCCAAAGGAGCTGGTGACGCAATTTAATCGTGACCGCCATAAACTTGTGCGCAGTACCTTCATTGACGATGAGGCGGTTGAAGATAATACGTTCATGTGGTGGAGCGGGATCAGCAAAATCTGCGAAGATGCTGGATCCGGCTTGCCACTGTGCCCAGGACACCGACTATAGGAGGTGATACTCCTGTTGATCCGTGATCAGCTGAACTTGCTCACCTTGTGTACCCGTCGGTAGGACTGGATCTTGCTCCTCCGGTAACTGCAGGAGGGGTCCAAGTCTTGAAGATCTTGAATGTCTTGGCGAGACGCAGGGATGTGGGGTAACAGCGCGGAAAGTCTTCGCTCTGCTGCCGAGTAGGTTGATCCGGAGCCCACGTGAACGGTCGAACGTGGATCACCAGTGGCTGATCTTGGATCCGGCCGTTAAGTTGCCTTGGTGTGTTGGCGGTTGTTGATCTTACGATCCCTTTGAGTTGCTTCCAGCCTCCGATGGCTAGATCTTGGGGGGAGTTGAGAGATCGATGGATCCTCACAGCCAAGCACTAAATGCTGTGGATCCGGAGCTTGCACGTATAGGATAATAACTAGGTAGTTGGATCTGGCCAATATACTACCCAGTTATACTAAACTACACTAAATACAATATTCCTAATACGAGATCACCTTGTATAACCTGTATGAGCCTTGATCCGAGGTGTCCGTAGTACACTGAGCGTGGATCAAGTAAAGAAACCAACAACTTGTGCCAATGATGCAAATTCGATTCTCCGTTATTCCTAAGTTCTTGATCCTGATTTGTCTCATCCTCTACTATCTGGATCCACATATTTCCTTCCCACCATCTGCTTATCTTCGGATCTGACTGTACCGTATTTTCGTAGTCGTTGGCGTCGCTGAGTACCTGAAAATCAGCCAATAGCGTGGTTTGCATTCTAGCAAACGGAAAAACTAAATCGAGGGGCAGAGGACACTAATTCGCGGCTGCCGTCCATTTGTATTCATTCACCTCCTACCAGATCAATTCTAACGCTGGAAGCAAGCCATCAATGCCTCGTCCGTGTATCACCGGCAGTGGAAAGAAGCAGAAAAAGTACCAGCGCACTGCCGTCGCCTACCCTGACAAAAACGCCGTACTTGAGTACGTCGCAGACGGTCACGACCTCGACCAAACTATCGCTGAGTTCTACGATTGCCTCGACAAGAAGCAACACCGAGCATAAAAACAAATCAACAAGTTGTTCAAAAACCAAGTACATATTCGCAATGTATGTGCTTTAGGTCGAGGTACCCATCTCAACTCTCGTCATCTTGGTGATGCTACGGTACTGCCGAATGATGCCGAGCAGCAGATAGCTCTATGGGTGAACACATTGCGGAAGGACGGCGCCCCGTATCGCGGTCAATGCTCACTCTGCAAGCAAAGGAAGTCGCTGCCGACAAAGGACTCGGGGAGGACAATTTTACAGCTGACGACGACTCCGAGCACTGCAGCGATATTGACGAATAGAACATAAAGCGTAAATGGTTATTTTAGATGGTATAAAGTTCTACATTTTAGTAATTCAATCATCTGTTCGTGTGTGTGGGGTGACCCCTATGACTACGAAAGTGTGGTATGCCGTCGAATACTTACCTTGTTTACTTGATCCTGAATCGCCTTGAATAATCATGTCTAGATCAGGCATAATTATTCCCAGATCAGGCCCTATAAATAGGTCATTTCCAGATTGATCCAGTCACCTCATCAGAATCAGTTGATCTGAGTCCGTCAGACCTTCTCAGATCTGGATCCACCGTAGTCGCTCCAGATCCAGGCATACCTATCAATTCACTTGATCCGAGCATTTCCTGTCCACAATTTCTTGGAATCCGCTTCACCAAATTCACATCAACATAAACGATAAAAAGGCATTCATGTTGGCGAAAACAAATTGTATTATATACATTAGCACTAAAAAGCTCGCACAGCATACTTAACGGCAGTGTGTGAAACACTGCACTACTGTATCCTTTGCTGAACTTTTAGGCGCCTTTGCACAAACATAATAAGTAATCAAAATACTCCCGGCTGGATTTGAACCAGCTCCACCGGCCTTTCGAATGAGCTCAACCATGATAGCTTCTGGGGTGGATAGTGGTGCAGGTAGTTGTAGTGAGTGCAGGTAGTTACAAACCGTTAGCTTGTCCGCTGGTGCTGAAAAATCGGAAATGACAACAAGTGACTGGGTGCGCATCCATTCATTAAAAACCCTCAGTAAGAATAAAACATAACGTGCATTTGTGTCCAGTCCGTGACCAGTCTTTTTTTGGCCAATCACCAATGTGTCGGCCAGTGTCGACCACAGTCGGCGGCTTTATGGTATGGACACATATTCCATACTTTGCGTTAGAGCGACATCCTCAACTTCTGGATCCAGTATCAACTAGCGAATCCTTTTTTGGCATGACCTTCCATTGTTGGGGAAAGATGTGGATGGATTTGGAGGGCTTGTGCTCAGTCGTAAACGGCCCATAGAAGTCATCCACTTCAAGACTTTCAGAAGTACCATATTGATGGAATGGTCTGTGTTACGCTTGTACATATTGAACGAGCAATCCATATGTCAATTCGATATGCGACACTGAAAGTTCGTGATTGCTGAGACTCAACTTGCACAAAACATGTAATCCTTGCGATACAGCGGGGTTGCGCTTAGACGAGATTATCGTTCTGCTAAGTACAATAAGCAGTTTGAAGAAAAATAATTATACTCAAATGGGACCGAAACCATCGTTCCAGTAAAACATCTATCGGGCACACCAGCAATTTAATACTTCATATTGAACGATAATGTAATAAGTACAAACATTTACTCCTTCCGTCTCACATTAGTTGCAAAATTGATGCAAACTGTTGTTTCATATTACTTGGCAAATAATTTGATTGGTGAAATGCGCTATCAACAACTTCTCTTTTGGTTGATTATTATCCAATGCGGACAAAACAAAATTAACAATATTTTCGTGATTTCCGGCAAGGGTTTACTCTTTGCTCCAGATTAGAGACTATGTCTCAAAGGATTAGCGCCAGATGCCCTTTCGCAAGCGTCACACAATGCGATCAATGGATTCTGCCATGGACATCTCCCCCTAGTCAGTGCAAAGGTCTCTCCAGGTAGGCGAGATCGTCCGCCATTCGAACTCTATCAAACCCCGCCGGACAGATCAAAACAACGTGTCTCGGTGCGTACTGTACTAGTTGAGTAAGGGCTGCTAAGTACGGTCTAACGGTATTGTTATATAGACTAGACTACTGTTTGGCATTTGTTAATACATAAACTTATGAGTTCGACGAACTTTCAAACTGAATCTGCATTGATAAAAAAGGTTCTACATGACTGAAGCGAACAGAACGTACTGCTTGGCACCGGGTGAGCCTCCACCTCACCGTTCTTTCCAGCCCAAACGATCCATCACAGAAGACATGTTAGTGGCTGCCATCTACAGCAGCGATGGGTGTTTGTTGTTTGATGAGAAGCTTGGTATGTGGCGTTTTACTGACCAAGATGAGGCACAGGAATTGTGTCGTAATAGGCCGGTTGGTACGTCGGTGACACATATAGTTAATGTGAAACGAGTGGAACAGCGATCAAGGCTCATAAACAACGTAATTCCGGCGATATGTGACACGAAGTGATTTGGAATTTCTCATGGTGGTAAGGATTTGTTTGGATCCAGGAATTAGGTAACGGATACAGGATTGCCAAGGGTGAATGGGTGGAAAGAAAAGTGACTGTGGAATGTGGGAGAAACGATTGACTTGGAGAAGAGCTAAGGATGGGCCTTAGAGTCTGGAAGCATTATGATGCTCAGTCCAGACTTGCCCTCGTCCTGACTACAGGTACTTATGATTGTGAAAAGTGTTGGCGCAAACGTATTGCGCCAGACACCCCGTATTGCCTTAGTTCAACCCAGGAAACGTCAGTCCTGAGCTCAAGAGCATCACCAACAAGGACTATTTACGCACGAGACTCACGATCCGAGAAGGAATGGACAACAGATGGAGTGGTGATACGTTCTACAAGCAGTGTGGAACGTTATATTCCAGAGTCCGACCAAATATCCCAGAATTCCGTGATTAATTCCCGAATCCCGACTGATAATCCCTGAATCCAGACGTCAAAGCGTCTAGAATCAAAGATATCTATATGTGTATAGACATTACGCTATGAATTCAAAGCTTCTACAATGAAACAAGACAAGATCCTGAGATTCAAGTACGTCCCTACGAATTCTATACCATAATTGGAAATCAGACACCTGATTCGAAGTGTAACGCGATCAAGTGGTGACAACTCAGTGTGACATGAGGTGATGTGTCTCATTTCTGATGATGCTACGTGAATGCATAATGGAACCCAGTGTGTTTGAAGTTCAACCATGATTAGTGTACTAAGGTATACTGAAATCAAGACATTTACCACGGATCCAAAAAGATCAAGTGAAATATGGAACATAGGATACCAAGAG
>NBNE01001128.1:0-14452 GCA_002215365.1 Phytophthora megakarya | reverse complement strand
ATAGTGGTGGACTCAGAGAGTGAGTCACACGCTAAGCACACAGACTTTCTAAAACTATTTACCAACGGTCGAAACGAAGAGTTCCCGAATATTGGGTTCAACCCACAGGGATTATACACAAGGGCCACACACCAAACTCGGAGTTCCCAAAAGGTTCTCAGAGTTCTGACCCTCTGTGCATCCGAGTCTCCTAGAGTCTCGGGACCAGAGCGAGAACTGTACGCCAAGGGGTGAAAGTTTCACCGACTTCACAACAGTGGCGGCTAGTGCCACCAGTTCTGCAGGAATGTCTGGTCCAGCAAGGCCTTCTGCGGAGCGAGGAAGCGCAGCTAGATCAGCATCGACCCAAGCACGACTACCAGTCAGTTCTGCCGATAATACTCCGAACCACACGAATGCCTTGATCTTCGTGTTAAATTGGCTGGCGGTGGAAATAGCTGGCCACGCATGTTGACCAATAAAGAGTAACTTCCGAATGATGACAGCGGCGACAATTAGGCTTCACAGATTCACGGTAAGTGTCTTACGATAGGCTAGAACCAAGCATGGGCGGCGCAATTGGCGTTCTGCCACCTCCCAAGACTTCAATGCATCCGGTTTACTGCCCGCCTGAATACCCAGGTAGCGATCGTAATGCCCTCGTTCTTGGTATTGAAGTGGGGTGGGCAGAGGCGGTAGGCTCGAAGGTCCTACCGGATGTAGTGCCATCACCACCGTCTTGGACTGGTTAAGCTGAAGTCCAAACGCAGCCCCGAAAGCTTCGTTCAGATGAAGTAGAGTACTAATTTAGACGGGGGACCGCAATTAAACCGCAGTGTCGTCTGCATATCCAGCCACTCGGAGTTCCTCGTCCCCTATCTGTGACTTTAGCGTAATGCCGCGTAGCAGTGGATGCGAGTCTATGGCACGGTAAAGAGCATCAAGAGCCAGGATGAAGAGCAGTGGTGACAATGGGCACCCTTGGCGGATACCACTCGTCATAGGAATTGTGCGGGAATGAAACCCGTTCGCCAAGAAGCTGGCCGTCGTACCGTTATGAAGAGCCTTGACTGCCTTGATGAAGGTTGGTGGGTAACCGTGGCGTTCCAGAGCTTGAACAAGAAAGTCCCGAGCTAGCCAATCGTAAGTTTTACTTAAGTCAAGCATGACCACGACGCCCTCAGCTTGCGGACGGTCTGAAGCCAACGTCTGTTGTGCTGTCTCCGGCTTATGGAGTGCCTCGTGGATCGTTCGACCAGGGACAAATCCGTGTTAGTTTGGATGAATCCGCTCGGGTAACCTCTCCCTCAGCCTTGTATCCATAATGCGTGTCAACACCTTGTAGTCCGTGTTTAACAACGCACTAAGGCAGTAGTTTAGCGCATCCTTGAGATCACCTTTTTTTAAACATAAGATAACCGGTTCGAGGAATGAAGGTGGAAATACGCTAGCGTCGGACCAAAGCCAGCGGAGAAGCAGGAGCTCCGGCACAAACTCGTCTGCGTACGCTCTATACCAGTCGTTCACCTGGCGATCTGGACATGCAGCCTTTCCAGCCTTACATGATGGTGAGTACAGCAGCGATTTCCACTTCCGTAAATCCGAACAACTTCTTTTTTAATCTCCTCCCATAGCTCCCCAGCTATGGTCGCAGTAGTTCCATTTTGTTTGTGGTGTCCGTGTAGCTCATGAATGAGTTCGCGTGTTCTAAGGTGGACTCGGCCGGCGGGAAAGGCAGGAACTGGAAATAGCTTCTTGATGTGGATAGATTTATCGGGTTGTTGTAGTCGGATTTTAACGCCACCATGGTCCGCTCTGGCTCCGGAGTCTATAACGGTTATGTCCTCAGCCCAGAAATGAAGTTCAGCATTGACGTACCAGCGATCAAGTCGAGAGGAAGCCTCTCCATGGCCAGGAACAGCGTAGCGGTATATGTGCGTGTCTTGATGATGCCTTCGCAGTTACCCCGCTGCCCATGTGCCGGGCCAGGCCTCTTCGATTGGGTCAATAAGTCCCCATGTGTCCAAGAGAATCCGCAGAGAATCATGATTCGCACTCTTTGGCCTGTAGCTTCGATTTACTTCGTCATCAAGGGTGCAATTGAAGTCCCCACCAACCGCCAGGAGAACGTCTGGGGGGAATTCCAAGTCCGCTAGCTCTCGGAAGAAAGCTTTCTGCGCTGGAGCTTTGTGAGGGGCATAAATATTAACCGCTATTATGACGCGGCCGTGGAGTTGTCCGGTCACTGCCATGAAGTGAGAATTCCACCTGGACTCAAACATTGAGTGAGTATCGCCAAGGTCTCCGTACGGGTTAACAAGAACTCCGACGCCAGTCTTCTTACCAACCACCGGTAACCAGTAGGATAAAAATGGGCAGCTTGGTCCTACGCGGAAGCCCCATCCAGCGTCATGCAGATTGCGATAAAAGTCAAAATCCGAGTCCTCAACGTGGTTTCTTGTAAGTGGACAAGCGTAGCCTGCCCATGTTCGTCACTCTGTCTCAGAGATCGAAACCACGCATCTCGATCTGTAGTCGAGGCTCCGAGGCCCTTCACATTCTGGGTTAGCAGACCAGTGAACTGAGTGTCGACTCTTGCATCTCTCGTCTCACTGAGAAGTGGTAATCCTTGTTGTCCCTCCTGGCTATTGATTGAAGTGGGTCTCTGCCTCCGTTTACCAGCGGGAGAGGGCCAGGGGAAATTTCCGTGTTTCCACCCATTCCCAGGTCAGGCCTGACTTCAGTATGGTGGCATCACTCCAGTTACCTGTCGGGATATCTTGACACAGTTGTCGAACGGTAGGGTACGTATTGTACCATAAGAGCAGAGACCCCGTCGGGACACAGCCCATAGTGGTGGAACCCCACTGACGGAGTGCAAACGGTAGTGTATGGAGAACTGGCCATTCTGTATCGGGAATATGTTCAGGTTGTACCCTCAAATAGGACTCGTCTACCCACTAAGTAAGTGAGCTCCATAGTTCCTTGGAGGCTACCCCAGCGAGTTGACTGTCGTCATCAAGATCCGTAAGGCGTTATAGCCAGGCTGCACAGTACTGTTGAGCCGATGGGGGTATCGTGGAGTTATGTTCTAGTCTTTGTGTCACTTCCCACTGAGCTCGTCAAGCCTCGCGTGTACCTCAGTTTACTAACTGGTCCACAGTAAATTGCTTGACAGTAACTTCTGGATAAAGTAGAAAAGCGAAAAGTTGGCGTATCGGTTCTGTCGCGCTCCCCGCAGCTTGATGGACTTGGGCATTAACCGTCAATCCGGGATGAGGATGCTTGGTAGAGAGTATTGTACGCGTTCTGCTCGATACCAGGTCACCAGGGCCTTCTTGTTCAACTCTTGCACCGTTTGTAGTTTTCTGGAAAGCGCGTGCGAAAGGTCCGTGGGAGCTGCAGCCTGGAGAATGGCCTGATATGAGGCTTCCGATATTCTGCATTTGGGCAGAAGCGGGTGCCTGTGAAGCGCCGGGCATGGTAAGGTTAGGTCCGTGTGACGTAGTCCTGATGAGTAGTCATCATCCCCTGCCTTCGCATAAATTTGTCGCTCCGCTTCGGTCATTAGCGATTCCATGATATCTTATTGTTGGTATTCAACTGCGTCCAAGATAGGCCATCCTAGGCGCATGTGTACAACAAGTTCTAGACGTCGGCGCATGGTGAGGGCACCATGGAGGATCCCATTGACAACATCAGTATCGTCCCGAAGATTGATTAGGGTACCCCGGACTTTTACAGTGAAACTTACCTCTACTGGGAGATACGTTCCAGCAGTAACTACTTCGGTGTCTTCCGGAGGGCTGAGCAAATCTGACATCCACTCGAATTGGCTTTCGGGATCTGCCGCGTAGGACGGATCGCCTTCTGCAGGCCATCTCAGGTACAAGTCACCGTGATGAACCCCGTAAAATGGCTCTCATGGTGTTTGAGAACCATAACGGTAGGTACCACATGGAGCCTTCCACACGCCTGAAGGTATTCCGACGCAGCTTCGTCAGTCAAGTGGGGTACTTTCCGTTATCATGCGTGTCCGGCATTCCATTCCCTGGGTGGTGAAGGTTGAAATCAGTGTAGCTGTATATCTACAGATTCCTGTCGTCATGTTCGTCCATGTCGACGGCAACTAGAGGGTACTGAAGATACTGAGCATATGCGCGCAGAATTTGAGGGCCAACCCGATGTTATAACGCAATACTAGGATCCACAGACCGCTTTAAGCAGTAGATCCATACACAAACCCGCCAGCACCGCTACCGACGACGTAGATGGGTGGCTTCCCGGGTGCCGTTTCGAGACTTCCTCCACTGGGTTAACCAGTCCTAGTACACTATCAGCTTGGAGATTTTCCACAATTAAGGCATAGATCCCCTTCCTGTGGTAGTTAGCATCCGCGAGCTCATCAACCGAGGGCGCCAATGGTGCATGTTGGTCATTGGATACAGATGTATACCACGCCAGAATGGCACATTGACCAGACCCTGGAACCCGTACAAGTTTTCCTTAGAACCATGCCAGCCGGTGCATTGCTTGCATTGGGTGGGGGCGGCGCTCCCTGTCTAGCGTAAATAGGACCGCCCGATGAGGAAGTTTGACTGACCGTCGGTACTGGGGAGTTATATCGTTGGGCGAGTTCGGTAGATGGAAATTCGACCGCGTTTGATGCAAGTGAACAGGGAATCTCAGACCCTGGTGTTGGTGTTGGTGATGGCGTAGGTGTAGGAGCCGATGAACCTACATAACTGGAGCGCGAAGACGGAAGGGGATCAGTTTCCATCCCTGCCTCTGCTGCCTGTAGAGGTGCAGGTTTACTCGGTTGATCTCCATTCTCGCGAGTAGCGTCATCGTCTTCGACTACACTCCGACGCATTGCTCGCATTGCTGTACGTTGACGTTTAGCCATAGATACATCGGGTGCAGGGACCGGTGACCTGCCAACATCCACATTGTCCTCCATGGACGCATTGTCCTCCATGTACGCGTCCTTGTCAGAACTTAAATCCGCATCTGTTTCCGGGAAGGCGTACCCGCATCATCCGTGACGTCTACCTCTGTCCCTGAGTTTGTCGTGTCCATCTGAGCGGAATCCGATTCGTCTTCCTCAGAGTCGCTGTCATCCATCAATGCTTGAAATCGGCCAAATTCGCGTGCTTGCTGAAAGCGTTTAAGATTAGCCTTGGAATTCCTAGAGGCCGTACTATCCTTGACCTTCCCACCTCGTCTAGATGATTTCTTGTCAGTGCGAATGTGATTAGCGGGCGACGTTGGATTAGTCTGGCCCTTCGGACTAATTCGCGTAGTAGTTGGCTTCTGGGAAACCTTCCAAGGAGTTTGAGTAGCAGCTTTGGATGTTCTCCGCAGTACAACGGTCATCCTATTGTCGGTGGGCGGCGCCCCAGTGGTCTGGTGTTCTGGAGATCCACAGAGGAGTGCTCGTGGAACTAGTCAGTTATGACGACGGAAGTAGATGTGTTGACGACGGTGAAACCAGGGAAAAACCTGGATCCGAAGTAGCTGGCTCCAGTTCTCGGAGTAGGGTTTGCCCAAACGTTGAAAGTGTCATCTATGTGGCAATAAAGTGCTGCTTGGCCAACGTCGAACTTCTGGTGCGCTCCCGTTAAGACACCACTGTCTCTAGTGCGAGCAGCCTCCAGGTGAACTGGAGATACTTTGCAAAATCCGGTTGTGTGCTTGGCACTGTAGCATCTGGCACAAGGCCGTCGTTGGAATAGGAGGTAATGATGCAAGGTGAGTTGGTGACCACCGAATGTCACCTTAGTGACACCCCGAAGCTCCGTGGGACATTGTTGCTGTTGAAATCACAGCAAACAGTGGCGAGTGTCTTGAGCGCAGATGGGGCTGGGTGTTGCCCTTTCAGCATCAAGTACCGGGACCCTGGTCACTCGCGTTAGTGCATTCACCAAATTAGTAAGGCCGATGTCCGATGCCCCGAAGATTCGAACTGAGTAAAATCGTCGGAGTTGTGCATCGGTATATACTCCGTCTTCAACCGTATTAGAGTCTTAAAGTTTGATTAGCACACGTTGGAGGCGTAGATTCGCTCCTTGATATAGCTTAGCGATCCGTTTAGAGTGGAAAACAAAGATCAAGGTATGCTGGCCGTCAACGGAGAGGGACTTCACGTCTTGCATCATCGTATCGATCATCTCACGTCCGTGGAGGACGTCACAGTTTGTCTTGAAGGGTTCTTCGAACAACACCAGGTGACGCATAGTCTTGCACAGGGGCACACGTGATGGGACTTTGGCAGTGAGAGACACCTCTAAATGTTTTTCATGATATTTCTTCATGATAACTCGCTCCACTACCGACATAGTGGTCTTTAAGTGGAGGATGGTGGATTTTGATCTCCTTGCGCAAGTTGGCCATAAGCACCTGAGTTTCCTGCGGAGTCCGATCGCGCAGCGTAGAATCTGCATGAACACGGAACGGCAGTAAGAACGCTCTTTCATAACTGTACGAGGGAGTCTAATAGCTCGATGGGGTTCTGGGGACCTCAATCCCTTGCACGTGTCGATTCCATCCTTGCTAGATCAGCTGGAGGCCAGTTAGGATGTAGTTTTGGGAGCGTCGGGAGACCAGCACTAGATCGGATAGAGTCGCGCCGCACGGTACGAACGGCAGCCGCATACGTGCACTCCGGTTCAGGTCATCGTGGGGTAAGGTTGGAAGCCTCCTCTTCTTCCTTGGAACCAGTTGGATGCGCGTCCGATGTTGTCATCACATCGCCATTGGGCCTTCAGACTAAGGGGAGTGCTTCCGTACCTGCGGCCGCGGTGGCCGACGAGGTAGTAGAACTGTTCCTGGTGGCCGTGTCGGTTGTCTCTGGGGGACGCCAGGATCGGGAGGGAGGCGCGGTTGCGGAGCCCCACCGGGGATTTCGTAGGGGGCATCACGGCTGCACTGAAGGCCTGTTGATGTAGGAAGAGAAGTTTGGGCTGAGATGGTGAGGCAAATCCACCTGAGTGTTCCGAGGGAATTTGTATATTGATATCACCCATCATTGACCAACAATCTAAATTCGACAAACAAATTCAGGCTCTCCCGTTAGAATATCGTCCGAAATACAAAAATAGAAGACAGAGTTAAAGTTTCGGCGTCTTCTACATTTACAGCACAATATTGTAAGGAAATTGAACACGCGAAGGAAACGATTCTAATAATCACCAACTGGTTGAGACCAACAATAATCGACTAATAGATAATATCCAATTACTCGAGGCTAAACATTTGGATAAAACAATTACAGAAGCAAAATCATCGTAAAGAAGTCGATCGTGCCAAGGTAGAGATTCAAAGTCTCCAAGAAACCAGTCAAATACTTATGGCTAGCACACCCAATTCATGGCAAAATATTGAATCACTTAAAGATGATTATGAAATCTGGTGAAGAAAAATCAAGAACGTCAGGTGGTCCTGTTTGCAATTGTGATGCTGCTGTTGGTGTATGCTGCGGAAGGTGCTATCGGCGTCGTTTTGTTTTTTTATCGATTACCGCTGTAGTAACTAGAGTGGGAAGAAGGGAGAAACTCGAAACTGCGAAACTTTATGGAATGCTCGGCCTTTTGCCCGGAGTCATGGTCGGGTCTTGTGTACTCTGTTTCCCAAGAATTCGTTTGTGTACTCAATGTTTTATCGCATTTTGTTTCAAACTTTGTGATACATTGAAATAGTTTCACACTTTTTGATACATTGAAATAGTCTAAACGATGAGTATCAGTACGAGTTAATAGTAATACAAGCATAGAAGTCAATCTAACTAACGCATGCGCTCCATTTAGCAACACGAGTCATATAGCGTAGGGTTTTGCTTTGAAGAAGGATATTGTAACTAACCGATAGCTGATTAATCAATTTAATGCTGAGAAACCGATGTGGAATCAAGAAACTTTGGTGATTTTGGTAACATTGCCGGTATCCTCGCCTTGTACCACCTGTTAATGACCCCAAATGGTAACATTACCTTGGTATTTGCCGACACCAACGATATCTTCAAGTTCACCTCAGTGGTTTCTTACGAACGATACGATGCAATGTAATGTTTTACCAGCGATACTTGAATCAATTAACTTGATGCGAACATCTATATATAAAATCGATGTTCGTTGTCACGCTAATCCGGGCTTCTGATTGGCTGTACAAATATATCTAAAATGAGTAAAGATTTGGTACCGAGGGTGTGTGCACCACACATTCCATGCAGATCTGTGTACACCACACTATAACTGGTATTACCAGACTGTGAAGCTGACAAGTATTATACTCAAGTACTGTTGTAGCGTCGTATCTTGCGCAGTTTTGGTGAACGTGTCGCTTGGTATTATGGCATGGTACGCGAGTGTGGATGCGTTGCGAGAAAGTCCTTGAACTGGGCAATACGCTAGCGCAACGTTCCAGCTCGCGCAATATCTATTCCTACGGTGAGGGGAATGAAAACCAGACCTTCTTAAAATTATTAAGTTTTTGCGAGTGTCGGTATTAAGAGAAATTGTTGTTGAGTATTTTACTATCCAAGGAGGTGAAACTAAATGTAGATGAAACTTTACCAGCTACGAAACTCTGTTTTCACCTCTTAGGTAAAAACAAGAAATGAGTTGAACGAAACAAAATAACATTGGGACCCTTGCATTGTTATTGTGTTATTGCTCCATAGGCACAACTGCATGACAAGAACCATAACCCAGGACCCTAAAACATAGTCGACCTTAGAATAAGATGATAAACCCACGCATACATGTACGTGCAGCTTCATTTAGAAGGATAGTTTATAGTAAAGTGCGCTCAGTTCTATTTTTCTGTACTGTGTCATGAACAATGTATGTCCATGCACACAATTCTACCAATAGTAAATTTTAGTGTAATTATTAATTTACTATTCACTATTCATTTACTATCCATTGGCTACCGATAACCTCGCTTAAATCTGTCCTTCCTCAAAAGACCAAACCGCTGTTTGGTATAATTTACATAATGCCTTTTTGTCCTAGCCAACGTTTTCGTAGGACAAATTTTATTTTACTACTAATTTTACATCTAAATCACTATCTAAAGCGTCAACACTGACACGCTGAATCTGCTGAGGATATAACCCATACTCAGATCACGCCAAACAGATAGTTTTGTCCTACAAGCTCGGACAAAGCCGAAAACTGGTATGTTTAGTGACATATTTGAAGCTGTTATACTGTCAGCACAGATGGTGTAGGCCAACACAATTCCTCGCCGTTATGGACCTACGAAATATCTGTCTTACTACCCATTCCCGCAAATTTCGTAATTATCAACATTGTTACCAAGGCAGCCCAGTAGAAGTTGGTACTACATTTTATCCTATAAGCAGGCTGTGTAGGGCTAATAGCAGTAGCCGATAATATAGTTTCCTGACGTAGAGTGCTGCGCCGTTTCGCGGCGCAGCTAACTCGCTTGTCATACTAAAAATGGTACAGTGTGTGGAGACGCAAAGGTCACCAATGTTCAATTTAAGATAATCGTTTGCATTTGGCTAGTAGATGCACCTAAACACGATTGTTCATCATCCATGGATATAAGCGCGAAGGTGTCCGACATGACCCCAATTCTGTTAAATTCAATATAATACAAACCCGTTGATTTATTATTGGCATGAATGTGAATTTCGACTTCGCTAAATACATCCAGAAAATCCAGATACAAAGAAGTACTCGGTATGGCCTTCATTATTACGCAAAATACGATTCCAGATACCATGTCGTCCTGGTGAGTACTCTAACCTATCCTTTATTTGTTTTATCAAGAGTTTTGTTACTACTCTTCGAAACCGTTCGTTTACTGATGCATTCATGTGGGTTCGTATATTGGAATCAAATTTTCAACATGTAGACAACTCCAGAAATATCCGAATGGAAACGAGTTCTCGGTGAGGTGCCATTATCTAAAATTGAAAGGAAGGCGAGGAAAAGCTAATACTAACTTCTCGTTGGAAGATGTTTAATGGAGTAACCACCTATTCTCGTTGGACCAAAACCGTGGTGGTGACGAGGTGCTGATCGCTATATATGCGAATACCGATATGATTCTTTTAAGTGGACTGGAAGAACTAGCACTGACATGCGCTCATGAAAATAATGATAATTTGAGGATACTTGTCCAAAATAATGCGGTACTAGTAACCCTTACCGACAAAGATGTCGATATGCATTGACGAAAGTAGGTAAGAATTTGCAGAATGTCTGAGACTCTCACCGAATAGATTTTCCGGTGGTACAGGTAGCGCTGACAACTACGATATGTAGTAAAGAAGATTGCGGTTTCGCGTACTTGGCCATGGTGGAAAATTTTGGGTTCCATTAAACGGCAAAGGACAGCTTACCAAGCCGTCGACGTGAAAGTCAACTTCAAAGGCACCATTATTGTTCCAAACAACTACGACCGTGATACCGCGGAGGGATTATCCGCAGTACAGCGGACCTGGAGGATGTTGGACGACTGTTCATCTCGAATCCCGACTTGGCGGAACGCTAATACAACGACAGGTCCCTAAACGAACCTACCGGTTTCGGCACTTAGTTTGGAACTTGGACGCCTGATGATTGCGAATACCACCAAGGACGTCCAAGAGCTCTTTGACCCGTCCAACGCCCCTAAGAACGATCTAGAGGAAGACTTTGTACCCGTGAGATCAACCGCCGTCTCAACCAATAGGAAGAAACGACGCTGCAAACAGTCTGCCGCTTCAGACAAAGATGACCCTTCTTGAGGCAAGCGACAGCAATTTTGAATTGCCACGGATCCAGACGTGCTACTATTGCCTAAACCTAGTGATGATTTCGAGCATCTCGACCGGTTCGTGACCCTTAGGAACGAAGCGAAGGTCATGACACAACAAGAACAAAAAGACAGTGAGAAAGATAGAGCCAATCCAATTCGGACAAGAATCCACGTCTTGTTACAAATGCCAAGCCGGCGTTGAAGTACGTGTCCGCGCCTCTGGATGATCAAATGCAAGTACATGAGCGACCAAACGCAGACAAGCACGACGGTAAGTCTGCCCATGTGTTGGGCAGGGGGTTGGTTCGACTGGAGAGTGTGGAGTTCAAGGCTTTACCCGGTGTATGTACACGAGTTTCTAACCTTCATTGTGTCTCTGTTGGCTAGTCAATCCGGCATTTCGCGAGATTATAACGTGAAGAACGGGTGGCATGACTCCTATCAGGCGGGTTCAACGTTGACAATTTGTATGCTACTTCAGAGTTTGCTTCAGCAGCATCGGTAGTTCGCATCTATTATGTCGTGAATACTGTCAGGGTGTTTCGCATGTATGCTCGTGAGTTCTGCTGCTAGGAGCTAGTCGAGCTCGTCGAACATATCATAAAAGTTCTAGAGTACACACCTTTACAGTTCTCGTGGACCCTCAAGGAATTGTTAGGCTTAGTATACTAGGTAAACGATGTAGTCGAGGATTTTCGGGACACCGCAGACACAAGTGCTTCGTGGTAGCCTACGTTGATGTTCAACAGACGTTATTTGTGAAATGCACCGGCAAGTTAAGTACGTTCGGTAAGCCGTAGAGCCCAGTCCGGAACGATCGGGGTGTCACTTGTCCTCTGAACTGAACCGATCCAATGGACGCAATAACGATGGCAAGTAGCGCTTAGGTCAAATTTCGAGGGAACGCATTCGTAATTTACCGACCCAGACTGACCCAGTCTCCGGAAAGCCCGGTAAACTGTACATGCGCTACATATCACAGGTGGGGTATGTTACGAATAGCAACAGCGGCTGCCCAAGTGAGTACGCGCACATCATCTCAAACTCACTGCCTCCGATCGTCAAAGAAAGAGATTGTTAGACACTTCGAAGGTTTGAAGGACGAGCACAAGCCATTATGACTCCCCGTGACAAGCCCTGTGCGTCCTCTCTCGCTCAACAGAGAAGAAGGATCCGGCCCAATATGTTGTGGCTCAACGATAGTTAGGACGGACGATTCGATTTTCAAGCCATGTCCATTCAAGTCACCAATAACAAAGAAGGTGTCAAGTAGCATCTTCAGGAATAAGAGTGGGATCGACAAGGTTACCCGTGCGCAGCAAAGAAGCCATCCTGAAAATTCACCAGGTGCGATTCCTTCTCCGGCTGCGCGTTGCATATATCGTCGTCAATTAAGGTTTTGGCGAGTTAATGAGAGAATATCAAAGAACAAGAGTGACACAGTTTCCTGTCCCCCATGCATGAGCAGCATACTAAGCCGTCGGTATTAACGAGTCTATCAGCGGTGGGTGGACGTGGAGATCGCTCGAAGCCTTGCTATCAAGCGGTTCGTACGGTGAGCAAACTAGTAGGACTGCCCATGGCGCCACCAAAACAACAAATTTGTATATCGTTGGAGTCATCGCGAACGATTTTATCAGTATTGGAGAAGGCTTTACTACGATCGGAGACCAAGTCTCGACTTTACACCGTAGCCGAGGATTTATTCGTGAAAGGAGATTATCCTTACCCGTATTCTCGATTGACAAAATAGCATGTCAGACGCTATTCAAACTAATTTGCAGTCACGACCTGTCACTCGAAGAGGTCGTTTAATTTGTTCGGAGCGGCGGTGCCGATAGGCCAAGCAAGACAATAGACTATTCCCGACTTTGGGTGGTGTTGACTGGCTATCAATATTATGAACGTCCAGTTCAAATCGCTGGAAAGGGCATTGACGTGGGGTGGAGCGCCGGGACGGCCACCGACAAACTATGGTTCCTGCATTCGTTATCTGCGTGCTGTAACTCGAAGTATTTGCTAAAGCCAGGACACTAGTCAGAATATCAGAGTTGATGCGGACATACTACAACGTTGGCTAGAGGTTATCTGTAGCCATCTCGGGGTGGCTGAGATAGAAGACGTCGGCCCGAATGGAGAATGTGCGCATTCTCCACAAATTATCCTATCTGAACGAAGCCTTTTACCGTCAAATCCCCTCCGAACATAAGGTACAAAATGATCGCACAGCGCATAGAAAAGTTAGTGAATGCCGATCGTGGTTGAAAATCTACATCGTTAAAGGCAATGCTAAAAGGGCATTAGTACATTCCGTAATTTAAGAATCCGTGCGAGCTAGGTTTTCAGGAGTGCGGCATATGTAAAAGAATTATGCATTCTCGTGATCGATTTGGCTGTTCCCTTTGGGTGGTGGGGGTCTTCACCCTATTCGGGCGAACTATTTCATGGTTAACCGGTAGCAATTCGGGTCCTTCATCGGCATCGGACTCCAATGACACAGACCCATTTTTCCTTACGAGTGAGTGGACGACATATTTTAATGGAATCAGATGTGAACAACCGCCTAGACGTGGCCGCATTACAGCATGTGACACTTGCCGTTCTGATACCATGTCCGATGAACGAAGCCAATTTTGCTAAACGGAGCAACCAAATATTCGCATTAGCGCTTCGGCAGAACACGGTTCATCGTACAGTATCGATTCTAGTGGGGAATATTTCTAATGTCCTCCAAGTCTGTTTCTTCTGGAACCTCAGCTAGCCCTGGACGCGTCTTCTTTAGATCGTTTTCACTGCATCCACTACCCGCCCATTGCAAACTACTATCATTGGCAACCTGGAAACTCACATTATTTTCCGGAGTCTTCACATTTTCGTCAATAGCAACGATGTGCTGGCTGCCATCCTTTTGCATCGTGTTTCGAGTTACATTGGGATGTAACACCACATCACTGCTGAAACTCGGCAATGGTCTTTGCAACCACGAGAGACTTCCATCACCTGCGGAAGCATCTTCGCTTGAAGCCTCACCATACTGACCAGCATTATTCTCCTCTGCTGGTTCACGATTGCTGCCGGAGTTATCGGATTCACCTCTCCCCCCTACGACGGGTAAGTCGTAATCTCGGCGACCAGCGCTTGTCAAATCAGGGTGTTCTGCTATAGCCCAGTCGCGGACACTACGATCAAAGCCTGGGCGGTGTCGATCCTTGTACAGTATCTGCTCGTTTACTGTCACTTCGCCAGCAATTTGGACCGAGCCTTCGTTCGGGAAATATACCTTACAACCTAGAACACCATCGCGATACCCCAAAACAAACCCGATTCTGCAGTTGGCGGCGAATTTATGGCGTGACGGCCCCACTTTGGTGTGTGCATACGCTAACGTGCCAAACTTCCGGATATGGTGAATATCTGGTCGCCTCCCCCACATCGCCTCATATGGTGTGCAATTCGTTGCGCTTGAGAACGATCTGTTTTTCAGATACACTGCGTAGTGCAAAGCTTCCACCCAGAACGACGTAGGGAACCCCGAATCTGCCATCATGGCTTTCATCATTCCCGTCAACGTTTGATGGGTCCGCTCGACCATGTTCAGCCGAGACATGTTCGTTGGCGTTGTAGTGTGAGTGATGCCATGCTTCTGGTAAAAAGCAGTCATCTCCCTGTTCAAAAATTCCCCTCCTCCGTCGGTAAACACCTC
>NBNE01001127.1:0-14452 GCA_002215365.1 Phytophthora megakarya | reverse complement strand
AAAGAAGTACTCAGAATGATGAATATATCGCACATATTTGTAGGCGACATTATTTGTCGCTACCGTCTTCAAGCGACAGTACCGCTCGTGGAACGGCTCGTCAATGAATATCTCATCAGATATGTACACCCGAAAGTTCTCGAAGACGCATGTGAAAAAGGAAGATTTAGAGTTTATTCTCCAGCGAACATTTTTGAACTGGACGAATGTAGTCTGCTCGGTTACTAAAGTGGCCATTTGAACGCCCTGAAATGGATGATAAACCGCCGAGATGGTCGAGGTCCTAGGTTGGCTATCTTCAAATTTTGTCTAACCGAAGCGGCTGCTAAAGGTCAGCTTCAGACCATGAAGTGGCTAGGCGAAGAAAAATTATGTGAGCTTATCTGTATTCCGGCATCTTCTGTTGCTAGAAACGGTCATTGTGTGGTGTTGAAATTACTTCACAGTCGCCAAAAACTATTTCGCAAGAAATGAGCTTTGCTGCAGCAAAAGTTCATCTAGAAATCGTGCATTGGTTGTATGTAAATGGTGTCGTGACTCGTTGGTCTCCAACCGATACAGTGAATAAATCAATGTGCAAAGTGGTAAAAAAGGTCATCTGGACGTTTTGAATGGGCTGCGTTAACTAGAATGTTGCACCTATATTTGATATACCGCTATAATAGATAAAGTTGTCAAGGGTGGTCAATTTCGTGTGGTAAAATGGTTGTTTGAAAACTGTAGCAAAGATTGCTCCTTATTGGCTCCCAAATATGCAGCGACAAATGAAGGCCTGGAAACACTGCAATGGTTGCACAGGCACTTTAATGGCATCTTCAGCTCCGATGTGATGGATGAAGCTACCACAGCGGGTCACCTTGATGTTGTAAAATGGCTATACGAACTCAGAACGGAGGGCTGTTCAACAGTTGCAATGGATGGAGCAGCAGCATGTGACTATCTTGAAGTAGTACAGTGGCTTCATGAAAACCGAAACGAAGGATGCACAGCAAAAGCCATGAATCACGCTACAGATCCAGGCCACCTGGACGTATAAAAGTGGTTGCATAATTACCGAACTGAGAGATCCATTGATGCAAGTTTGTATTGGCCAATTCGCTTTGGCGATCTTGAGGTGGTTCGTTGGTTTGTGGAACAAAACTTAGCGACGTGCAACGACAAACATATACAGCATGCAGCTGAGGAAGGGCATTTAGAACTGGCGTGTTCCCTTGGTAAAAATACAAGACCAATAGCATCTGGATGCAGACTGGTTGCCGTTGCAAGACAAGGTTGTTTGAAAATATTCGATGTGGTGCCGATTTGAAGGTAAGCTTTTTTTAATGACCGTTTTTTTGACATGAACGGATCTTATGAAAGGAACTTTTTTTGGCATTGTTTGCCCTGAACGGATCTTTGTGCGGATATTTATTCACATATCACCTGCATCAAACGCCATGCAGCTACGCTCAAGCGATTCTTCACACCTCTAGCTCTCTTAGCTACGATCTATTCCGAGAGAACGTCAGTTGAGACGTCAATCCTTCCGCAGACCACAATTCTCCCGACGGAGCTGAAGTGTCTATCCAGTACCAAGGTGATGGCCCGCCAACATACACCGACTCAACCGAGGCAGAAATGCCCCTCTCGCCGAAAAGATACGCGTGCCACCGGGAGTATTGTCATCAGATCGGGAGGGGCCAGTCACCGGGAGCAGGACGACCAGGATGACCGAAAACGAGATTTGGAGTCTGGTGTGCGCTCAATTTTACGGTGAAGATCGCGAAGAATTAGTGGACGGTCTCACTGAAGAGCAGGTCATAGGGCGAGTACGTCGTGCTCGACGTCGGTACTACGGTGGCAATATTCACGGAGTTGTCGAAGTTCCTCCCTTCTCAAAAGTGACGGACTCAGCGATACATTGCTTCCGATTCCACTTTGTGACAGCCCACCAGAATCCAAAGAAGCCTGCCGAGAGGATATTGGGGTGGGCACACCCAGCCTTAAAGGAGTTGCTCTTATATAACAGCATTTCCCTTTTCTAGACGGCACTTTCCGGTGTGTGCCTCGAGGCTTTCATCAATGTATAATTTTGATGGTCGACGATCTAGCTCGCAACATGTTCACACCTGTGTACTTCGTTCTCTGTACGTCAAGGACAGAGACGACGTACAATGATATTCTGCATTTAATTTCCCGAGACACGGGGAAGAAAATGACACCAGCTGAAATTGTCTGTGACTTTGAATTCGGCTTGATATCTGCCGTGCAACAGGCATTCCCAAACGCAGAAGTTGTTGGATGCTTTTTCCATTTTAAACAAGCACTGAGTCGACGGATGAAGTTTGAACACATCACAAAAAAGGAGATTTCGATAGCCATGACACCGGGATGCCTCGATATTTTGGCTGTCATTGATCCAGAGTTTATAGATCCTAAAGGCATAGCGTGGGTTAAACTCGAGATCAAGCGACAGTGTGCTACTAAAGGCTGCGCGTATTCTACCCGCCAATGGAGAAGCTTCTGGAGATACTTTCACAGAATCTGGCTGGGGAAGTATTCTGTCTCTGAGTGGAACGTGTTTGGTATCGCCAACACGATCGTTGCGCGGACCAATAACCCGCTCGAGAGGTTCAATAGGGAGATGAATGCGGCTTTTAAACCGCATCCAAGTTTGCGTCATTTCGTTGCAACCATTGCGAAGATGTCCACTGGGTACGCTCGTAAAATGTCAAATATTACGAGGGATTGCGCCAGAAAAAGAAGCGCTTACCGCGGATTGATCTCCCGATGTCTCCAGACTTTGATGCCTTCGAAGTTCCCGCTGAGTCCGACATTGAAGACGAGGTCAGTTCTGACTCTGATGAGTGCATAGAGTCTATTTACAGCAGCAGCGATGAAGACGATATACTAGATGGCAGCTCTGATGACGATCTCCCTAGTGGTGAAGTAGTCGTTGAGAGTCTTGACCCAGAAATCGAGCAGCAAGCCGTCGGCTATGACTTCTCTTTGGACTATAGTGGAAGCGAAGACTCCGGAGAAGAAACCAACGACATTTAAGAGCCGAAAGCGGTAAAGCTTAATCAACATTTTCTTGCTTTTAATAAATATACGTACATGAGGATTTGACAGGAATTACATCCGTTCAAAAGTTCCGTTCATGGCAGAATACGGTCATATAAGAAGTCTACGGATTTGAAACATGGTGACATCGCTTTCTTTGCTGATATAATTTTGAACTGGCTAACAGAACAGGCTACGACCCCCGTTTCTCCGTTGTGGTGTAAGCTACTGGGTGTGCTGAGCCACTTTCATTGCAGGAAAAAAATACACAATCGTGTCTGAATTTCGAGAGGCAGTATCGAACGCCAATTTTTCTAACACCACTACGAAAAGACAAAATCTGAATATGTTGTAGGTTCACACACAACGCTCTGTTGGTGAGATGATTGGCGGAAAATGGTGTCCCGTTGGTATTCGCACCGCTATCAATTTTCTTAAAATGCGTGGCAACATCTACGTCGAAATTGCTTGGTGGCTGTCTGAATATAATCGTATAAAACTCGTTTGTAAGTCTTACGGTGGAAGCGACACGAGGTGGTGCAATAGTTACTGGAAAATACGGTTTTCAAGCAAACTACATCATACTACACAATTCTGTGAAGCTATGCAACAAGCTTCAAAATAGACATCAGAGTGGCTTTGAGAACATCTTACCAAATCTGTGGATTTTCTATCGAATGAATTTGATGAGGGGCCTTTATGAACTAGTTTTTCGGTTTGCAGGGAACGCACAAGAAAATGCTGGCTTTGTTCTAAACATCATCAATTTTAACAAAAAAATATAGAACCAACCTAATTTGCATGCGGTAACGCGGTAACTCAACATTTTTCTCTAAATTCTGAACGTATTTTATTTAAAACCACAATATTTACATGAAGTAGTACTTACGTAGGAACGTTTACTTTTGAATCGATGCAGCAACTCAATACTCCGGAGTACATGAATTCCATATTCAAACCCCACAAACTCATGGACCACATCACCAGTCGTGGTTTACAGCAACCACTTCCTGTTCTCACACCCTGCATCTAATTAATGGCTATTTGTCTCCATATGTGTATCATGACGTGTTCACCAAGGCTTGCGCGGAATGGGGTGGGGTGTCAGCTCGTATATTCGAACGCATATTCCAACCCGCCACAAGGTCGTGGTAAAGCACTGTTTAGGGTCCTCATTCCCTCACTCCCTGCATCTGATTACTGAGTATCTATCTCCGTGTTTGAGTCACAATGTGTTCACCAAAGCTTGCGAGGAAGGGGTGTCAAACTGGAACTTCTACTGCATCAAGTAGCTCCAGATTGGAAACCAGCTGTACATGCATCAGTTTGAGGGTGTAACGTACACGTTCTAAACTAAATGACAGAAGGGAAGATGGTCGCCGTCCATGGAAATCAGATTTTGAAGAAGTCACAGAAAACAAGTTCTATTTTTCTGATGTTCTAGAAATAGCAACTTGTCACGGTCATCTGGATGAGTCTGTAATGATAACCTTGAAGTTGTCGAATGGCACTATGAAAACATGGATGTTCACTTGTGTACCGTTAATTTCCGCACGAAAAAGAAATCACAGCCAAGGGGCGTTTGAAATTACTGCAGTGGCTCAACAACCAGTTAACAGGATCAGATTTTCGAAATGCAATGAATGCTGCTGCCACCGTTGGAGACACAAGTCGTTGCGTGAGAAGCAGTACGATAGCTGTACGTACAAGGCGACGTTGGAATCTATACGAAATGGGGATTTGGATGTTTTGCAATAGTGTCACTCGCACTACACCTCTATATTACTTGGACAATATATTGTTGGATGTAAGTAGCAACAAAAGCTGGCTACCTCGATGTTGTGCAGTGGTTACATGAAAATAATATAGGAGAGTTTTCTACGCGTGCAATGGACTATTCTGCCAAATTCGATCTCTTGAACATCGTTTCGTACTTGCTTGAGAACCGAAGTGAAAGGTTTTCTAGCTCTTCAATGATAATATCTCAGGAAATTGAAGTACATTGTTTGTTTGATTTTGACACGAATTATCACTCGAACCCAGTTAACTGTGCTCAAGTGAAGTTGATAAAGTCGATACTTGCGTCACGACCTTCGTTTGGGCAAAGTGGTTTGAGATGTTTGGCTAAAATCGCTCTCGAGGAAGATTGGGTTGAGATTTTATATTGGGTGAAACAGTCTGGACTGGGTACTCCACAACACCCATTCGAACAGCAGCTAGTCGTGGAGACGTGAAATTGTTGCAAAGGTTCTATCAGAATGGGTTCGAGGTGTGTGAACTGGAAGTTCTCGATTTAGTATTACTCGTAAAAATCTAGACGCCAGACTGGTTTCTGAAGCACGACTACATTAGCAGCCAACTCAATTTGGCTGAGTTAGCATCACTGAAAACGAAAGTGCCTTTACTACGTTGGCTGGCTGAAGATGGACTACCCGTCACTCTGCCCATAGTAAAAAGTTAATAGTGGAATTTCGTCAAGTTGAGGTATCGTCGTGGATTTCGGAGTCTGATCGCGTTCAGATCGTTCTTGAGGAGCTACAACATGAGGATCGAGAATTGGTATCGTGGATTGTTACCCATACGAGATTTGAAAGCGAAAATTCGCGTCGTATCATCTGTGATGGCGTGCAATATCCTTCTCGTAAAATGGAGTTGTGGTTTCAAGAAAGTTTTGTAGATTTGATGGCGCACAAGTAGCAACTTATGATGCCACAGAACGAAAGCCACTTCTTACCAACCAATATACTTGTCATTGAGTTGTAAAATCTTCCACAAATGGCGACGGGAATTGAATGTGGTCATCAGCGTGTGATGTCAATATGGTGGTAAAGACCCAATCCCAACACTGACGTGATGCTGTTCGTGAATAGATAATACTCTTTGTGGTGCATTGAATAACTCATATGTGTACAGTGGGCAGTATCAAGCTCCTTCTAGGCACTGCTTGATGTCGCTTCGATAAATACAACTGAAGGATAGTGCGAATTCACTTCACATGAATTCGTCATCAATGTTGTCTTTCGATTAGATCAGAAAATCTCGAGTTGATACAGAAACATTTCAACAGCATAGGGTGGCAAATTATGGCTGGTCACTCTGTCCGGATCGTTATATAGTGGTGTACTTTGAATCCAGCGCTCACAAAACAACTGACAGTCGTACGTTGCTGATCGCTGAATCTTTGGTTTCCATTGTGTAGGTATCCATCAATGCAGGGTTCTTCAGATAATCTCGGATCGAATTGAGTACGTGGAACGGCCTTTTATTCTCAAGAGACAATGCTAACCTTGCCCGTGCGGATGGGTTCAGGTGGGTTCGTGCGCTCGAAAGAAACTGTTCAACCTCCATACAACCTCCATACAACTTGACACTGTCCACACCACAAAAAGCTTCTTGTTAAGATGTCATTCGTCAATTTGCCCGGAAGTAAATTCCAGGTATGGATGCATCCAATGCTCAGTTATATATCCACAATGTGGACGGCGACCTTGAGAGCAACGGACTTTTGAGTTCTTTGCTTTTAGAACAAGATGGCAATGATGATGCAGCGTTGATCGCGGGGATAGCTGCGAATACTGACAAAATCATTTCAATTGGGATGACAACACTTGCACTTGCATGTACAAATGGAAATGATGACGTTGTGAAAGTGTTTGTTGAAAATAATGCGGTGAAATCTCTTGTCGACAAATATGGCAATAGTCCTTTGATTTTAGCAGCTATGAATGGTCACGTGTCTACTGTGGAATTGCTTTTGAAACATGATGGAGCATCAATTAATTTTGCGAACAATGTTGGATATACAGCACTCATTCGTGCATCTGCAAGAGGCCATACTAACATAGTGGCATTGCTGTTGGAAAATGGTGCAAATATCATACAACAAGATTCTCATGAGTTAACCGCATTACATGTTGCTTGCTACCATGGTCACCAGGACGTTGCTGAGCATCTTCTCCGTCGTGGACTGATAATTGATCTTCCAGATACTGACGGCAATAGTCCGTTGATTTATGCAGCTAGGAATGGTAATATATCTACCGTGGAATTACTTCTGCAGCATGGATCGTCGATTGATTTTAAGAATAATGTTGGGAAGACCGCACTCATACTCGCATCTGCAAGAGGTCTTACTAACGTAGTAGCGTTGTTGTTGGAAAATGGCGCAAACGTCCAGCATCAAGACCGTGATGGTTCTACCGCATTGCATGTTGCTTGCTGTCATGGTTTTCGTGATATTGCTGAAATTATTATTTATGTCGGACTAACACTTGAGTTAACAGCACACGATGAAAGCCTGGTTGTTGATATGCAGCGAGATAACGGGGCGACTGCATTGAATATTGCTTGTGAGTATGGTCACTTCGAAATAATGAAAATACTTCTCGATTGTGGTGCTGCATTAGAGTTACCAGATAACGATGGCTACACACCGCTAATTACTGCAGCACAAATGGGATACTCGGATATTGTCGAGTTCTTAATTTTCCGTGGGGCCAACATTAATACTCAGCTACCAAGTGGAGGGACAGCTTTGTTAACCGCGGTTTGGCACCGACGACTGTCAACTGTGCGTATTCTTTTAGATCGAGGAGCTGATATTACGATGTGTGGAGACTTTCAAAGGTGGCCACCTCTCACTGCGGCCTATTTTTCTGGATATCCTGAGTTGGTACAACTTATCTACGAGCATGTTCAGCCAGAAAATGAAAATCACCTAACTCGACAAGAGTTTCCTAATGCTTCAATATCAGCAAGTCATCTCGTGACTGCTTTGACAGTCGATCAAAAACAGCGGAGTGATACTGGACTAAGAATTGCAAGCGAGCGTGGTGACTATGAAACCATTGAAACCCTTTTGGAAAGTACCAGCGACGTCAACATACCAAATAATTCCGGTATGACGCCACTGATGAGTGCAGCGCACAATGGTCACACCAAAGTCGTATCACTGCTTGTATCAAACGGTGCAAGTATCAACCAGCAAGACGACACTGGGAATACTGCATTGCATTTCGCCTGTGCACATGGAGAACTAGAGGCTGCTACATTATTGCTTCAGGGTGGAGCGACTGCTGACATAACCGATAGCGATGGCTGGACGCCGCTTATGAAATCTTTGATACAACATCAAAGCAATGATGAATTCACAGATTTACTCGTTCAAAATGGGGCTTATATTGATAAGCAAGGACCGGAAGGCAGTTCGGCTTTTCTAATTGCGTGTGAGAATGGACAATTGTACTCAGCTTGTTATCTTGTGAACCACGGTGCGTCAACCGAACTAGTAAACAACAACGGTTCTACTGCGTTGGCTTTAGCAGCGGAAAATGGTCAGACTGAGGTGGTAAAATTCTTGCTGGAAATTGATGATTCGGTTAATGAAACTGATAATGATGGATTCACGCCGCTTATATCAGCGGTATGTAATGGTCACAATGATGTTGTGGCCCTACTACTACAGAACGGGGCCAATACCGACATACTTTCGTGTGGGATGACAGCTCTTACACTTGCATGTGCTAATGGAAATGATGCCATTGTGAGGATGCTCATCGAGAATAACGTAGCAATTAATCTACCAGACACATATGACAATAGTCCGTTGATTTATGCAGCTATGAACGACCACGCAGCAACTGTGGAACTTCTACTCCAGTATGGTTCGTCGATTGATTTTGTGAACAATGCGGGGAATACCGCCCTCGTATGCGCATCTACAAAAGGTCATGCTATCGTAGTGGCGTTGTTAGTGGAAAACGGTGCAAATATCAGGCATCAAGATGCCAATGGATTTACTGCTTTACACGTTGCTTGCTACCATGGACATCACGACGTTGTTAAACATCTAATTCATGGCGGACTGTCAGGTGACCTTCCAGACAGATATGGCAATAGTCCGTTGATTTATGCAGCGACAAATGGCCATGTCTCCATTGTGGAATTACTTCTGCAGCACGGATCGTCAATTGATTTTGTGAATAATGTCGGGAATTCCGCGCTCATATGTGCATCTACACAGGGCCATCTCAACGTGGTTAAACTGCTTCTGGAAAATAATGTCAATAGTAGTTTGCAGGACCATACGTACGGAAAAACAGCTCTTCATTTTGCTTGCCGTTTTGGGCACGCTGAAATTGTGGAAGCATTAGCCAAGACTCGAGGCATTATTAACACGATCGACAATCATGGTTGTACTGCTCTATTAAGTGCGTCCGAACACGGGCATGACCGAGTTGTGGAAATACTATTAGAGCACAACGCAAATATTAATTTGATCGATGGTGATGGAGATAGTCCACTCAACGTCGCTGCTATGGAAGGATACGTTCGTGTGGTTAAATTGCTGATCGAACACAACGCCTGTGTTGCCTTGGCAAATAAGGTCGGCGCAACTCCACTCAGAAGTGCTTTGCAATGCGGCCATATTGATGTCGCCAAGATCCTCATCGACGCTGGGGCGACTATCGATTTTCAAGATTTGATTGGAGTTACTGCTGTGCAATCGGTTTGTGAGCTTGAACACGTCAAACTTTTCAGAAGAAAGGTAAATGAAATGTCTTGCAGTAACTAAAGAAACACGCTGTGTATCGCTACGGGAGTGGTAGGTAGTACATGTACTGGAATGGTCGAGTATTTGCATGTGTCAAAGTTTCAAGTCGAGACCGGTGGGAGTTATAAAATCACAGGTAATGTGCGCTAGGTTTACAGTGTAAACGGAGATGTATAAACTTTACGTATCGAATATTACTAAATCAAAACTGGACCATAATACATCGAAACGGTGGTGCTCTCACATTATCTGCCAGACATGTATTCCCGAATCCCATCCCGTAAGCAAGAACGAATGCAACCATACCCATCATCCAACCGATAAACAAGCTGAAAATGCTTCAGTAGTACTGAATCAGTACTAAGTACTTACAAGTACAAGATATGAACAAATTGCGAATACGATGCTGGCGGGAGCATGAAATCATTAACACATAATCGTACTTTTTTGTATTTTTGCCGTTTTCATCACTTCGGGGTCCCGTTCATCGTACTACTACGAGAAGACACTCTAGAATTTTGTGATAGGGTTCACCACGTTTGGGTGCACACTCTCCCCAACTGACAGACAAGGCATTCAACAAGGCACGACTTCGATATCTATTTGAGATCGTATCACCAGTACACGATTTTGGTGGGTTCAAATGGGTTCCCTCCCGTACGGACAAGAAAACTGACCGTCACCATCAAATGGTTTGCTGAATGTCATTTCTAAAATCACGCGGAAGTAAGAACATACTGTCATGTCAATATTTCGAATCGATTTTCACAACAAAGCTAATTTACTGGATCAAGATGGGAATAGTTTACTGATGTTGGCTGCTTGCAATGGTAACTGTGGTGTGGTCGAGCTCCTTCTAGATTGTGGCGAATCCGTTGACTGGATAAACAATTTAAGACAAACTGCTTTGATGTATGCTGCGCGTGCAGGACACAGTAATGTCGTAAAACTTCTCTTGAATGAGGGAGCGAGCATCGATAAAAAGGATTGGTCTGGTGCTACAGCACTGACAATGGCATGTTACCAAGGAAATATTGAAATAGTAAAATTACTGGTCGAAAGATATGCATTTGTGGATACTGTTGATGACGCTGGCATATCTCCTCTCATGATTGTATCTTTAAAAGGGTACGGCAATATTGCAGGTTATCTTTTGGAGAGAGGAGCAAGCGTTGATAAACAGAGTCATTATGGGTTAACTGCGCTCGAACTGGCAAGTAACTATAATCACTACGACGTCGTAAAGGTTCTCATTGAAAATGGAGCCTCTGTTGACATTGCGGATAACGTAGGGTCAACCCCGTTGTTACTCTCTGCATCGCAGGGGTATGCTCGTATTGTAGCGTTGATCATGGAAAAGGGAGCTAATATCAACCAGCAACAACCCGACAAGGTTATGGCTCTTTCTCGCGCTGCGGAGAACGGACATTTAGAGGTTGTAGACATTCTCATCAAGAACGGTATTGCTATCAACACGGTTAACCGTGCTGGCCAGACACCTCTTGTCGTCGTTTCTGGAAGGGGTTATGCAGATGTAGTGGTAGCATTGCTGATGGCAGGTGCGCGAGCAAATATGCCGAGTTCAGATGGAACGACTGCCCTTTTAGTTGCAGCTCAGAACGGATACCTGACGATTGTACGGCACTTGATTGCGAACGGTGCGGATGTTAATTTAGCAACAGCTAATCATCCAACTCCACTTGCAGCAGCTTGTTTTAATGGACATACTGACGTTGTTCTAGAATTGTTGAAAGCGGGGTCATTTGTTGATCAGCAAGACTCAAACGGGAAAACTGCACTTGGATTCGCTTGTGAAACAGGCCATCTAAATGTTGTGGAAATTCTTATTGATAGTGGAACTTGTGTTGATTTGGCTGACTACGACAACGATACTCCACTCATGATTGCTTCATATCATGGATATGTGGATATTATAGCAATTCTTTTGGAACGCGGAGCGAAAGTGGATGCACTAGATGCTAGTGGATGCTCGGCTTTACATTTTGCTTGCTGCTTCGGAGAACTTGAAGCCGCTCAATACCTCGTGAAATATAACACGACAATCGATTCAATCGATAACTCTGGTACGACACCATTGATGGTTGCAACGAAATCGGGGAGTATTGCTACTGTCACATTTCTTTTGGAACATAAAGCATCCGTGAACTTGGTCGATATTGACGGTTGGAATGCACTTATGCATGCTTCGAAGGCGGGTCATACCGAAATTGTTGCATTATTGGTGGCTCAAAATTCAAATGTTACTCAAACGACAAATTCAAAGGGATTTACTTGTTTAATGATTGCGTGCATTCATGGACATTCGGATATTGTAAAATTATTAATTCAAAGTGGTGCCTCAATTGATTTTGAAGACAGTGAAGGGTGGTCTCCGCTCATGAAAGCTGCTGAGCGAGGGTACAGCATCATCGTGGCGCTCTTGCTAGATGAAAACGCTGTAGCCGATAAACAAAGATCTAGCGGGGCTACTGCCCTGAATATTGCCTGTGAACATGGTCATTTTGGTGTAGTTAAATCACTTGTAGATGGCGGTGCTGCATTAGAGTTACCAGATAACGATGGCTACACACCGCTAATTACTGCAGCGCAAATGGGATACTCGGATATTGTCGAGTTCTTAATTTTTCGTGGGGCCAACATTAATACTCAGCTACCAAGTGGAGGGACAGCTTTGTTAACCGCGGTTTGGCACCGACGACTGTCAATTGTGCGAATTCTTTTAGATCGAGGGGCTGATATTACGATGTGTGGAGACTTTCAAAGGTGGCCACCACTCACTGCGGCCTATTTTTCTGGATATCCTGAGTTAGTACAGCTCATCTATCAACACGAGACACCGGGAATTAAGTTGCACTTGACTCGTCAAGAAAATTCACCAGTGAGAGGAACGAACACCATGGTAATTGATCAAAAGCAGCGAAACCAAGACACGGCGCTTAGAATTGCATGTGAGCGAGGTGATTTGAAAGTATCGGAAATGCTACTAGATAGAACCGCCGACGTAAACTTAACTGATATACACGGTGTAACACCGTTAATGAGTGCTTCATCTAGAGGCGATACCACGATCGTGCTATTGCTTTTATCAAGGAATGCAAGTATTAACCAGCAAAGTGTCGATGGTCGTACGGCACTACATTTCGCCTGCGCAAATAGGAAACTAAAAGTCGTTCAAGTCCTTCTTCGAAATGGAGCAGCGATTGACTTAGCGGACAAAAATGGTTGGACACCACTAATGCAAACTCTGAAGAAAGGTCAAAACTACATCAGTTTGATGGCATTAATGGTCCAGAAAGGAGCGAACATCGATAAACGAGGACCTGAAGGCAGAACGGCTATTCAAATTGCTTGTGAACGCGGGCAATTACGCTCAGTTCGCGAACTTGCCAGGTATGGAGCATCACTCAAACTTTGTGACAACTTCGGTGCAACGGCATTGCTCTTGGCAGCAGGCAATGGTCATATCGATGTTGTGATGTTCTTGCTAGAGATCGCACAGACAAACAACGGCAAAGATCACGATGTTACTAAATCTCACCTTGGAGGTGGGATAATTAATTTTCCTGACAAAGATGGTAATACCCCATTGATTTGTGCAAGTACCCATGGCCACGCCTCAGTTGTGAAGTTCCTTCTGGAACACGGAGCTTCGACTGAACTTACCAACAATTCGCATTGTACGGCACTCATTAATGCATCCTGGAAGGGCCATATTGAGATTGCAAAATTTCTTCTTGAAAAGAGGGCAGATGCTAACCGACAAATCCACCTGGGTGTGGGGACTGCTCTGCATGTTTCATGTCGCTGTGGAAGGTTGGGTATTGTACAAGCTTTACTTAGAAATGGAACGAAGATTGATTCTGTCACTAACCATGGCTGCACAGCTCTATTGTGTGCGTCCCAAAACGGACACATTCATGTTGTAAAAGCTCTCTTAAATTATGGAGCACGTGTTAATTTGATTGATGACGATGGCGATAGTCCCTTGAACGTTGCTGCAATGAATGGTCATGTTTTTGTGGTTAAAGTCTTAATCAAACACAAAGCATTTGTTGACCTAGCAAATAAGGTCGGTGTCACCCCACTCATAAATGCATCGCAGAACGGTCATATCGATGTGGTAAAACTTCTCTTGGATATAGGGGCGGCGGTTGATTTTGTAGACCAAACTGGAGCCACTGCTCTCGGTTTAGCCTGTCAGAATGGACACCTCGAGATTGCTAAAATGTTAGTTGAAAATGACCTTGAAAAATGTGGGAGAAATGTACTGCATATCAGTTCCGACATGGCCAAGATGGAGTAAGCGACTACTTCGTATTTCAGGTTTTCTTAATTACTCTTCTTTTTAAAACATAAAAGAACAATTGTTGTCTTTGCAGTGTTAGTCCAGTGAGTTGCATATCAAGAAAACACAGACGTGAAAACAGCGATCATGACGATATCACATAGGAGTAGATATTCATCTACACTAGGAGATTTTGAGAATTTCAGGACTGTAGACATTTCATCTTGCGAGTAGGTAAGGTAGATTCCAGAAATATGTTTCGTGTTATGTTGTTCTGCAACTCGGAGCAATAGTTCTTGTCGTAGCATGTACAAATACTCCTCAAATCTCACACTTTGAATCAAGAACGTATCTGAGTGCACATCCGAAGGAATAAGTCTCCACTGTGCCTTGGTGCGATCTTTCTCCTCGGGCCACGCCGCCGTCTCTTCTTCTTCTCGTTCTCCCACCCAACACAAAGCGTTGCGTCTGTCGTTATCAAAGGTCCCAGCATTGCCAGGTGCATACAAAAGTTCCTCTTTGCTGGCGTCTCCCTGTCGGTACTCGCTTCT
>NBNE01001126.1:291-14455 GCA_002215365.1 Phytophthora megakarya | reverse complement strand
GTGGAATTGTGTTTCGTGGTTGGTGTTCAATAATAATTTGTATGCATACGAACATAATAGACATGACATGTATCGCGGCCATCATAGTTTTTAAGGATAACTCAAGTTTACTTGTTTATCAACATGAACTTTGTAATGCTGCAGCGTTGACGATGGTTACCTGAATGCAGATGGCAGGACAATATGTCTTCGATGATCGAAGTTCGATCGTGGAAGTTCTCCGTTATGAGACTTTCACTGATGTCTCTGTCACTATGACAAGTCGTCTTCGACCATGGAAGTGTGGTCTTTCTCTTTATATCTACATCTTCTTCGACCGTGGAAATCTCCGTTATGAGGAAGATCACAACGACGTTGACGATCTAAGTCCACACGTCTCAAGTTATCTTCGTCTCGTGGTTGCAAACAGTTGCAGCGAGTTGGAGCCGTTCCAACGAACGATCTTCGCGCTTAACCCATTTCAACGCCTACTTGCTGTTCGAACCGCAGAACGAATCACTTTCAGATATCTCCTCCAGTGCTTAAGTCTCCGTCTTCGACATGCATCGACTTCTCGCTTCACTACCATTACTGGCCTTGTTGTTCCAGATCGGTGAAGCTGCTGAGTGCACGGAAGCACAAGCTTCGTCAGCTGATTCGATTTGGGCCTCCGCTGCTGCCACCGAAGCCTGCAAGCCCTACGTGACAACGACTGACCCCGTGTACGTCTACGCTCCGTGCAGTGCAACGGACTGTGTCAAAGTCGTGGAAGGAGTGGCCAAACAACTCCCAGACTGCACGTTCAGCGGCGTCAACAACAAAATTGAGGTGCAAAATGCACTCACAGCGTGCAACGGAGGTGACACGCACGACGCCGGATCTCTTACAACTGCAACGAAAACTCCGACAACTTCGAGTTCGTCAAGTGGCAATTCGCCTGCACCGGGTACAGTCCCGTACACAACTTGCACAGCTGAAGAAGTGAAGGATATGTGGGATCAATACGTTTCCACTGCTGGAAATGCTGTATGCTCTGCAGACGCGAGAGTCGACGGTAGTGGTGTTAGCATTTTGACGAAATGCTCTTCCAGTTGCGGTGACTTGATAGGAAAGTTGTCGGACAGCCTCCCGAACTGCTGGTATGAGGTCGAGAGTGTGAACAAGAAGGAAGACTTGCTCAGCCAAGTTTACGTTTGTGACGGAACTACCGGTACGGTGGCAGCTACGATGATCCCCGACAGCTCCATCCCGCTTGTTTCTTCGTCTGGTTCGCAATCTCCTTCTGGATCGCAGTCGAACCTTTCCAATGCTGGATCACTTGATTCTGGATCAATCAATGCAGGATCACTCAGTTCAGGTGCTGGTCCTTCGAACAGCACTGCGGATTCGCCAAGTGATGGAACCAATAAAAATATTTCACCCCAACACAACGGACTGCTTCAAGTGTGGTCGATCGTCTTGATAGCGACAATTGCGCTCTTCGCTAGCTAAGTGTTGTTTTCGAGCTTCCGTTTATCATCCTGTTTAGCAAATGGCAATTTAGTTTTCATAACGTTAATGCATATCAAAGACAACTGTATTTTGTACTTTGGACGAGTTGTCGCTCAAGTACATGTACGAATGCATACTACACTTTCGGAAGCGACATGCCAATGGGAATCAAATTCCTTGATAATGGAGGGCTTGAAGACGAACTTCAAGCTTATCAACCCAGGTATTATGGTACGTCCAAGAGTTGAAAGGCTGATCTGCGACAGCGATACCAATCAGTTTGATTGACAATTAGAAGACAAGCAAATGCATCCATGTTTCCACCAGGACAACCAAGGTTGCGGTCATACACGCACACCTCTAGCAGTGCATCCTCAGCCTACGGTCACTCTACCACTTGGCGCGCAGTTCATTAGGGAACGCGGTCACGAAGTCGAGCCACTTCTCGACGTTCGGGTACTTCTTCAGAATGTCCTTGCCCACAACCTTAACGCGCTCGAAGACAGCAGTGTCGTCCTTCGAGGGGGACGAGCCGTTCACGAACGTAGATCCTGCCAGACGCTTCTCCAGCACGTCCAGGGCCACCGAGCCCGTAGCAGAGATAAGCGACGCTGATCCGCTGGCCGCAGGGGCCGGGGCAGCCTGCTCGTCCGGCTTCATGGCAGGGAAGAGCAGCACCTCCTTGATGTTGAAGCGGTTAGACAGGAACATGGTCAAACGGTCAACACCGCAGCCCCAGCCGGCAGTGGGCGGCAGGCCGTACTCCATGGCTGTGCAGAAAGACTCGTCGTGGGGCTGAGCCTCGTCGTCTCCAGCAGCGGCCTGCTCCATCTGCTCAATGAATCGCTCACGCTGCACCTTGGGGTTGTTCAGCTCCGTGTAAGCATTGCAAATCTCGGCACCAGCCAGGAACAGCTCAAAACGTTCAGTGAGAGCAGGTTTCTCGCGGTGGTACTTGGCCAGCGGCGAGTTATACACGGGCTGGTCCATGATGAAGAACGGCTTGGTCCAGTAAGCCTTGTTGTCCTCGATGAAGTGACCCACCAGCTTGTCCAAAAGACGCGCGATCGAGCGAGGAGGAGCACATTCCAGCTCGTACTTGGTCACTAGTTGTTCCAGAATTGCCACGCACTTCTCAGGTTCATCGATGGGGATCTTGACACCTGTAGCCTCCTCCACAGCCGACACCATGCTCACACGCTTGAACGGAGGCGTAAAGTCGATCGTCACGGGCTCCTCACCAGGTTCCTTCTGAATAGTAATGGTGTATCCACCGGTAATTTCCTTCACCATCTCCGAGAAGAGCTTCTCCGTCAACGTCATGAGGTCATTGTAGTCCGCGTAGGCCATGTAGAACTCGCAACTGGTAAATTCAGGGTTGTGCGTGAGGTCGATACCTTCATTACGGAACTGGCGTCCGATCTCGTAGACACGGTCAAGTCCGCCAATCACCAGTTGCTTCAGATACAACTCAGGTGCCACACGCATGAACAAGTTCATGTGGAGATCGTTGTGGTACGTCACAAAGGGCTTCGCCGTAGCTCCTCCCACAATCATGTTCATCATCGGAGTCTCGACTTCCAGGAAGTTCTTCTCATCCAGGAATCGACGGATGAAGTTGATGATCTTTGCACGCGTCTGGAACACGCCACGACTTTCATCGTTCATAATCAGATCCAAGTAGCGTTGACGGTAGCGGGTATCCTGCTGCAACGTCAGGCCTGCGTGACTCTTAGGCAGCATGTGCATGCAGGGCGACAGCAGCACCAGCTGCTGAGGGAAAATGGACAGTTCTCCCTTCTTGGACTTGCCAGGGTGGCCCTTGACACCCACGATGTCTCCACGACGCAGGATGCTGTGGATCTGCGCGAAAGCTTCGGGACTTTCGTACGTGCCGACGTCCGACATGATCTGGAGCTTCAGACCATCAGCACGAAGGTCGTAGAACACCAGTTTAGCGCCTGAAGCGCGTTTGCTGTGGAGACGACCAGCCACAGACACAACCACGTCCGTCTGGTGACTACCAGCCTCCACGTCCTTATACTGAGCGTGGAACTCCGGCAACGAAGTGGACACGTGGAACTTGTGAGGGTAAGGGTTCACGCCTTGCGTCTCCAGCTCCACGAGCATCTTCTCGCGGTTGGCGAAGTACGCGGTGGGGTCCAGTTCCTCGTCATCTGCGGCGGCCTTTTTGGGCTTGTTAGCAGCCTCTGCGGCCTTCTTGGCGGCCTTCTCCGCCTTGGCCTTGGCCGCCTTCTCCGCCTTGAGACGGCGCTTCAGCTCGTTCTTGCTGATGGGAGCCTCTTCGGCGCCAGTGGCCGGGGGAACGTCGTTAGGAGTGCTCATCTAGTCGCTTGGTCGAAACGAAGGGATTTGGATAATAAAGCTGATTCGGTGGCTGAGACCGACGGATGGGTGTAAGAGCAGACGGTTGGAGAGCAGATGTAGCCATTATGACAGTTGAAGAGAGTTGAAGTTGGTGGGAACGTGAACATGGTTGAAAGTTAGCAGGTTGTGACCATAAGCTTTTGATATGTTGTACATGCGTTATGAGTGAAATCACTATCGATAGATGTTGCTATCAACGGGCAAGAAGAGAAGCATTTTAGTGGTATTCGGTGCTAAGTATTGGCAATCTTGACGCGGTGCAGCATCTCTTTGAGCAAGTGCATTTTGGAATGATCCGATATGTTGTGGAGCAAGGCTCCGACAAGGACTAGCAAAACAACGAAAGCTATACTGGCTGTTCGCTGAAGTAAGATTGAGGTGATGCGGTATCTTATGGAGTGAGGCGCAGACAAGGACATACAGGATAATGTAGGTTACACTGGCTGTTCGGTGGAATAAGTTCGAGGCGGTGTTGTATCTCGTGGAGCAAGGTGCCGACAAGGACAAACAGAGTAATGAAGGATATACCCCGTTGGCGATATCTGCTAGCCAAGGGAATCTTTAAATGGTGCGATAGTTTGTTGAGCAAGGTGCAGAAAAAGAAAAATGGCAACAATAGCAAGTTCTCATTAATGCTGGTAGTTTACAAAGATCATCTTGGCGTGGCACGGTAACTCGTCACTCAAGGCGTGAACAAGAATGAGCAGGACTGTGATAGCACACAATACTCCATTAGTATGTGCTGGCAGCTCGACGTGGTGCAGTGTCTAGTTGAAGAAGGCGCAGACAAGGTAAAACAAAACAGCGATGGCTACATTCCCTTGCCGTGGCCATTAAACATGATCATCTTCACGTTGTGCGATATCTTGGTGAGCAAGGTGCAAGAAAAATATTATTTGGTGTGGGCTGTTAGAAATGGGAAATTGGGTATGGTTCAAAACCTCGTCCAAAACAATGTCGATCCAACAGGCATTGACAAGGATGGCAACACCGTGTTGCTTCTATTGCTTGCTCAAGATATCAGCTAAGACGAGCTTCTTCCAGTCGTAAAACTGTTACTTGAGCGTGGAACTCCACGTCTTCAGTCCAACAATGAAGGAAAGTCTTGAAGCGAGAAAACGGTATATACTCTGCCATGTCAATATTGACCCGTTCCACCGTGCGAATATCGTGAAAAGCCAAACTTCATCGTTTCCCCGTACGCCACGATGAAAGAACTGGTACTTTATCTTAAACATGAAAGACACCAAGAAAGTAGTTGCAGCTGGACTTGACTATCTCCTTACGATAATTTTTGCGCTCGGAGACTTGACCCGCAACAACGTTGTAATGAACGTCAATGGTACATCGATGCTGACCGACTTTGGCGCGAGTTTCTTGGAGACAGGATCGTGTTATGTGATGAAGAATAAAGGTACTCTAAGAGACATGGCGTTGCGAGCTCTGGAATTTACAGATACGACGGTGATGCTCCCAATGCGAGTCGTGCTTTACTCGTTGGAGAATGTGTAGACTGTGACGTTCACGAATCCTTGGAATGGGTATCACGATGAGGAAATTATTCTCCACTTCTTCCGCAATGGGGCGATTAAAGTCAACAAAATTGTCGAAATGACGGATCCACAATGGGTACAGCGGATGATCGCAGTTTCTCCTGTCGATCGCCCAAACTTGTCGGATGTAGTTGAGAAAATAGAGGAGTTCGCGGACGACGAGGAGATGTAAGAAGCAGGTATCAAAGATTTATCCAGCTGAGCAACAAGACTTCTTCATCCACCTTCATCGCGGTTGTCACACATCAACCCAGTCAAGAACTGGCAAAAGCGTCGACCAGAAGCTCAAAATCCACTGCAAATGTCTCGATAACTTCAGCTGCACTTCTCGTTAACAAAGTCTGGTTCTGCTACGTTGTTGTTGTCGACACGCACTTGGGCGTAGAATACAACCGTAATCACTTCAACCACGAATGTTAACGCAACTTGTAAACGATGTAAATTTGAGTACAGCAACCTAAATTATCCAAAAGTTACTTGTAGGTTGCTCTACCATGTGGCCCACATCACTTGAAAATTTCGAACCCGTCATCCCTTTCAAACTCGATTTCCCATCATATCGTTTTCGATGGTCCCCCTTGAAGCTGGTCACTGTCACACTCAAAGCGGCGGCAGTTTAAGAAGGTTGAGATCCGCACTTACAAGACGTGTGTGCAGCGTACAAGCGTCGTCACGATCTCTACCCTCTTGCATCTCGCTCCCCACTTTCTCCTCTCTCCACCCACACAGGTTGAGATCCGCACTTACAAGACGTGTGTGCAGCGTACAAGCGTCGCCACGTCCTCCACCCGATTGCATTTCCTTCCCCACTCGCTCCTCTCTCCACCCACATCATTTTCATCGCTCAATTCGCGCTAGTTCCCGAGAAATCTCGTGTCAAAGATGAGCTACCAAGTGTCGTCCGTCTTTTTGCAGAAGTTCTCGCCCAAAGAGATCCACGAGATCAAGCGCGTGTTCAAGGAGCACGACCACGACTACGCGGCAGCTGTGCCGGTGGGCGAACTGCACACAGTGCTGCAGAAGCTCGGGGAGAACGTGACGCCTAACCAGACGACAGTCATGTTGCAACAGACGAAGCTGACGACGCCTCAGCAGATCACGTTCCAAGAGTTCCTGGAGCTGGTGCACGACTTCCGCAACGGGGCAATCGCGCTGGACCCCGCACTGCTCATGGGCCACGCGTCTGTGGCTCCTACGCCCGTTCCACCTCATGTAGCAGCTCCTGAACCTGCTACAACTGTCGAGACGACGCCGTTCTTCTCCAGTGAGAAGGCAGTGGCGCAACCAGAGGTGCAACAAGCGCCAGTGTTCGCTCAGAAGGCTCAGTGGCCGCCGGCAGGAACGCCAACGACCCCGACTGCAACTCCGGCGCCGGTTGCGAACAAACCACAATGGCCACCAACTGCAAACCAAGCTGCTACGTGGGGACACACGCCGTCGTCAGCCCCGCAAGCTCCGGCTGCTGATACAGTTCCAACCCAGGAAAAATCGCATTGGCCACCTGCAGGATCGAACGATTCGACGTCAGCCAAGCCGCAGTGGCCTCCTACAGCTTCGTCTACATCTGCTCCTGCTCTTGCACCTCCTGTGGCTGCGAAATGGCCTCGTTCTAATGGTGCCAATGAGAAGAAGGCTCAATGGCCTTCTGCTTCTGGTTCTGCAGGTAACAAGAGCCCCACACACGCTCAATGGCCCCCTGCCTCGACCTCACCTAGTGCACCGAAGGCCCAATGGCCACCAGTGTCTCCACAGGTTGAAGCTGCACCAAAGAGCCCGGTCACCCCCAAGACCGCGCAGTGGCCTCCTGCGTCTCCACAAGTTGAAGCTGCACCGAGGAGTCCGGTCACCCCCAAGACCCCGCAGTGGCCACCTACTGGAAACGGAACTGCGAAACCTCAGTGGCCTCCAAGTGCACAAGCATCCCCGGCAGTCTCAAGTCCTTCAGAAGCACCGAAGCGCGCTCAGTGGCCACCTGCTGGATCAGCCAACACACCACCACCGCCAATGGTGATTCGCACTCCTCCGCGTTCTCCTGTTAAGCCGACTGCTACAACTTCTCCTGCAGCGGAATATGTAGGAGCTAATGTCGACGCCCACACCTTGAATGTTCTACAGCGACGCGCGAGTGCAGCGGTACAATACCACGAGGTAAAGGGCACTGCTGGCGGCCTACACTCGTATTCGGAGGAAGAGACTGTGGCTTTTACGGAGCACATCAACAACTCTTTGCGTGCGGATAAGGATGTTGCTTCGCTAATGCCGATTGGCATGGATGCTGGTTTGTTCCGGGCTGTGTGCGATGGTGTGCTGTTGTGTAAGCTGATTAATGCCGCTGTTCCTGAGACGATTGATGAGCGAGCTCTTAACTTTGTGAAGCGGGCGAAGGAGCTGAACGTGTACCAGAAAACGGAGAACCAAAACTTGTGCATTAATGCGGCCAAGAGTATTGGATGCAGTGTGGTGAACATTGGTCCGGACGATTTGATCGAAGGTAAACCTATCCTTGTGTTGGGATTGGTTTGGCAGATTATCAAGATCCAGCTGACTTCGACTATTAACTTGAAGAACCACCCTGAACTTATGCGACTTCTGCTGGATGGCGAGACATTGGAAGCGTTTATGAAGCTCCCTCCCGACCAAATCTTGCTGCGTTGGATGAACTATCATCTGAAGGCAGCAGGTCACCCGAAGAAGGTGACGAACTTCAGTACAGATGTGCAGGATGCGACTGCGTACAGTGTATTGTTGCACCACATTGCACCCCAGCATTGTGACTTGTGTAATGAAACTATCCCCGAGGAGCGCGCTGCTCATGTGATTCAGAATGCACGTCGCCTGGAGGTTGAAACTTTCATCAAGCCTCGCGATATTACCAGTGGTAACCCAAAGTTGAACATGTCGTTTGTGGCCCAGCTCTTCAACACATGCCCGGCTTTGGATGTTGTTGAAGAGGAGATTAAGCAGCTGGAAGAAATCTTGTATGATGATGTTGGCGACACGCGTGAAGAGCGTGTGTTCCGCATGTGGATCAACTCACTGGCTATCGATGATGTGTACATCAACCACTTGTACTCAGATTTGAGCGATGGTATGAAACTGCTCAAGGTTATGGACAAGATTCAGAAGGGTATCGTGTCCTGGAACAAGGTCAACATGGTGGCGCCGAACAAGTTTAAGCAGGTTGAGAACTGCAATTATTGTGTCGTTCTGGGCAAACAGCTCAAGTTCTCGCTAGTCAATGTTGGTGGTGCCGATATCTTTGAGGGCGCGAAAAAGATGATCCTGTCGATTGTGTGGCAGAGTATGCGATACCAGCAGCTGAAGATTTTGAGTGAATTGGCAGCGGGTCGCAGCGAGATCACCGACAAGGACATTATCGGTTGGGCCAACGAGAAGGTCCGTCAAAACGGACGGGCGAAGGGCAACATTGTGTCATTCCGCGACCCGAGTCTATCTGATGGGCTGTACCTGCTTGATTTGGTGCACGCTGTGGAACCCCGTGCCGTGAATTGGGAAATGGTGTCGCAAAACAAGACGGACGATGCCAAGGCCAGCAACGCCAAATACACCATCAGTTGTGCGCAGAAGATTGGTGCGACAGTCTTTTTGACTTACGAGGATATCGTGGAAGTGAAACCCAAGATGATGATGACCTTCGTGGCAAGTCTCATGCTGGTAGACCACCAGCGTGCGTGAGAAGCGCAGCAAATGAGAGCGGCTAGAGCAGCAAGCACCAGCTAGACTACCGTAGTTGTTTCTCCGATAAGTCGGAGAAAGACGGTGGCAAGTCTCATGCTGGTAGACCACCAGCGTGCGTGAGAAGCGCAGCGAATGAGAGCGGCTAGAGCAGCAAGCACCAGCTAGACTACCGTAGTTGCTTCTCCGATAAGTCGGAGAAAGACGTCAGCGTGCGTGAGAAGCGCAGCGAATGAGAGCGGCTAGAGCAGCAAGCACCAGCTAGACTAACTCCTACAAGCTAAACAGAAACAAGTTTTTAACATGCAACTACTGTGATCGCCTCTCACGAACAAGTCTATGCTCTTGTGCACCCGAGAATAAGCGCCAACATTTGTCAAACAATACCAATTGCTGTTGTCAACAACCTCTTATTCGGTAGTACAAACCGCCCAATTATTGTTATGCTATTCAATACGTTCATTCGAAAAATCGGTTTTAGAGAGATTTATAACTTAAATTAAGAACATCGTTGGAGTTGATTCATCCCTGTCGTAAAATTCTTAACCATGGTTTGAGAAAGTCTGCGAACTTATATTATTACGTCACATTATGTGACCCAGAATTTAGTAGTAAATAGATTTTATTTGGTCTACAACGTACTTAGTAGCCATTAACCCAAAAAATTGATTCTACATGTATTTCACCATCAGGAAACCCCAAGAACTGCTTTGTTTCGTTCCGATTCAGACTTTCGATTTAGGAATAATAGCGCCAACCTTGGTTTTACCTTGCTTATCGTTTCATAACGCTACGCTGCACCTTCCACCCTGGTGTTTGCTTGAAATTTCATGCCGTCTAGGTAGCGCTCGTAGAACTGGAAGTTCTTGTGGGCTTTCAGGGCGTCATCTTCCAAGCCTGTCAACCCCAATGATAACTTGACCAACCATTCCGGTCTCTTATTGCTGATCCAAATGTTTGTTTTCTGAGCGAGCTCTACTGGAGTGGACAACTTGCTGATCAACACATCAGGTATTTCGAATCCATTCTTTTTGCACCACATCAAATGTTTATCCACCTTATTGACATAATCCACGTAAAGAGCAAATGTAGGAGAGTTTGCGCGCATGAGAGGCTTGACACGTTTTACCTCAAAATGTTCCCAGACGTCGTGCGAGGTAACTCCTTGTTTCATCCATCCATTTTCTCTCAAGTCAACACGATTCTGGCTAAATAGCTCAAAGAACCTGTAATTCGGGTGGGATTCAAGCACTTGCCCTCGCAGATGTCCCAGGCCCAAATTTGCGAGAACTTTGTCCGAGGGATACATGTTCATTGCCCACGATTTCAGTTTGGATTCCACAAAGCTTTCGTAAAACGGGTAATTCGGATGGTTTAGGACAGCATTGCTAGACAGCCCATTTAGATTCAACTTCACCATGACATCCGTCACATCCACATTGTTTGCTATCCACGAGTGCATTTGGTTGATCACGAAAGCTTCGTAATATCGGTAGTTGACATCCTCCGTGCGTGCAACACCTGTCAGGGTATTTAAGTTTAATCTCAGCAACACATCGTCCACCGCGAGATTATCCTGTCCCCACACCAATACTTGTTTTTTGACGAATTCATCGTAATACTTGAAATTTGGGTTCGTTAAAAACGCAGTCCCCGAAAGCCCTTGAAGACCCAACTGAGTCATGACTTCATTGGGGGTCAACTCGTTTCTTGCCCAAATTGGCAATTGGGAAACCACAAAGTCGTCGTAGTACTTGAAATTCTTCGCTTGTTTGAACGCAGCATCGGACAAATTTTCCAGCCCCAGCTCCTTCTTGACGAAAGACACTGATTTCCCGTTGTTTGACCATACTACCAGTTTTGACTCCATTGGCAACACTAGGGATATTTTATCAGTAATCGATTTGGATGTCCTTGACATAGATCGTCTAAAGGACTTAAACGAATTGAGAGACTTCAGTTTCTCCAGTCCTATTGTTTTCTCCTCGCCACTGTTTCCGAACTCGATGTCCTGGAAAGAGGAGCTGTCCACGTCCGTCGATTTATCCGCCCTTAACGACCTTCTCGTACTCGCCTTAGGGACGACACCATCGGCTGAAGTCAGCGTTTCACCAGGTTCCGTTGCAGTCGAGAGAACACCGATAGCAAGAAGAGAGATCACCGCAACAAGAAAGATGCATGATGCCCGCATAATATTTGAAAGTGAGGAGGAACTGGTGTCGACACCATGCTGCCAATCAACTTTGATAGGAGTGAGACTGCAGCGTGTGCACAGTATACTGAAGTAGTCATTAATAATACCTCGAAGTAATACTTCGGAAGTATTAGAGATCTGAACAAACATCCAGAATATGCAAAGCTCACATTTTATCTTTCGATGGCACGGCTCAGAGACGGCTGGTCATAGCACAACCTTACACCTATCATGAGGCTTTGTTTTTCGAGGTACTCTGTGTTCACCTGAATTGAATCAACTCACGGTCTCGATGCTCACCCGAATGGTGTGCATCGGCATCATGTTACTAGTGCATGCCACCAACCCCCATTTTGGCGACGTCACTAACACTATTTGTTTTATCTTTATCTGTATGTCTTTAGTACTATAATAATGTTAAAATCGTAATGACATGGGAACTTCACTGTTGAGACAATTCCGGTTGCAGAGTTTATCGTTTATCGTTCCCATTGAGAACTTTCCAATGAAGTTATCAGCTCTACAGTACCAAGGTACACACGTATGTACTGTTGGCTTTCTATTGTAGCGAAATGCTCTACTGTGCTCATTTTGCCAAGGATAGGTTCTACCTGCTTTAAATCAAAAGCAACAATGCGAGAACACCGCCTTGCGAAAACGTGCACGTTTACGGTAAGGCAGCGTAAGCAAACAGATCGAGTGTTGTACTGTACAACTTGTACAACTTGTACATGTATTAATACATACTGACACTAGAACTGGATGTCGTGCTTTGGGAATCAAATCTCAAACTGAGATTCTCAAGATCTAAGTATTAGGATACATGTACAACCATAACTATTTTGATACTGAAGTATTAGAATATAACTAAAAAGTACAAGTCACCATAACCTTAATGTATTTAGGAAACCTTTCATCACCAACCGCAAGGAAGGGTATAAGCACGATTGCACGTCAAGCGTTGCGCTGCATGGCGGCGCAGCAAGCTCGTTTATCATTTTTAGAAGTCTAAAGCTACAATGCGAGAACACCGCATTGGGAAAACGTGCACGTTTACGGTAAGCAGCGTAAACAAACAGATCGAAATTCGATCATTCGATCATCGAATGTTGTACTGTACAGCTGTACAGCTGTACAGAGGTCTGCCCAATAAGCACGGTGGGTTCAACGATGTGATTTTCGAGGGAGATGGGAAGGTAAATCGAACGTGCTGTAAGTTATTTAAGTAATGTGGATATCTAAGGATGGGATATTGAAATTGAGAGGTGCGCTTAGTGCTGTACCGACACATGGACTGGCTGTCGTGCTTTGGGAATCAAATCTCAACCTGAGATTCTCAGGATTACTAAGTAAGTAATAGATACATGTACCGCTGAGCCTTGGCTGAGGATACCGGTACACCAACCGGGGACTTTTGCCAACACTTGGCTAAATTCCCGACATTATGTCAAAACTTGAAGGTAATTTGTCAAGCCTTGGCTAAATCCATGCACCGCCGGCCACGTGGATTCTTAGTCACTTTGAAAAGAACGGATATTCCAAACCATGGACAAATGCACCGTATCGGATGTTGAGGGTGTACCCTCCGAAGATACAGTTTACTGGCATAGGTTCATGCTCAATTGCAAGCAAGCTGGCATCGTATCGTCCGGAATTCCGGTATTCATGGATCGTGGCAAGGCTGGTATTTCTGCGGGTGCTACGCTTGGGTTGCAGTTACACTTTTGTACGCGTCATATCCATGTGAATATCCTTTCATGCGTCAGTATGGAATTCCTTGCCGCCACTTTATTTCGGTGCTCACTGAATAGACGTAAGCTCATTTCGATCTATTTGCTGTTCGAAACTTTACTTTCAATGCCCACTGCGCATCATCCAGTTACATTACATGTTCATTTACTAGTACATGTACTACGTCGTAGCAGTTTGCCATCTCCTAATAGCCCTTAATCCGGTTCACTTTGTAGCGCACTGGATCGCCCTTAATGTAGCGGTTGAAGTTGTCCACAAACATCGTGATGATGACGATGATGAGGTGTATTGGATTACTGTCGTAGAATCCTAATAACCCTTCCTTCAAACATCTAGTTCAAAAGGTGCACAAACTACTGCTTACCACTACACCTCTGGACATGACTTCGTTAGAGCAGTGATGTCCCTTACACTTGTCAACTCCAATTCCGTGTACAGCTGTGTTGCTTTGGCCCGTAGCTCTGTTCCTCTGTAGAGGAGCTGAAGTGCGTCTTCTGTGCTTCCCGCGGGAGCACGATGCTGCTGGCGTTCCACGTCGAATGTGTACGTGTCCAAGAGCGGACCCTGAGGGTATCGGCCATTCGGCGGCAGCGGTAGTACCAGCTCTGTAATCTTGCTGCTTTGGGTGGCCGCCTGAGACTTAAGCATTCAATGACATAAGCTGAGTCATTAACCACGTTGATACCTTTTGCTCCCTTTTCGGTGGCCGCCCGTAGGAAGTGATACAGCGCTACCAAAGCTGCGATGTTGGTAGAGCAGGATGGTGACGGAATCCATATACTGTCTGCACTCATGATCGTGCTGGCCGAATCGGTATGACGAAGCGGGACTATCACACATCCACTGGCACCTGTGGTTGGCATTCCTCTGGTAGCCCCATGATAGAAACCAAATACCTTGGGATTCCTTACAGCTGTTAGCCTGCTGCCTATCGTAGAAGGCAGAGACTCTTGCAAACTTGCATGTACCATGCGAGCCTCTCTCCACTTTTCAGAGGAGAGGGTTGTGTGGCGAAGCGGAATCCACGAAAATCTTGTGATCGCGGTTCCCGATACCACTTGCGCCCGGACACCGACTAACGAAGGGGGTCCTCCGATGATCCGTGATCTGG
>NBNE01001125.1:3731-14462 GCA_002215365.1 Phytophthora megakarya | reverse complement strand
GTTGGTTTCTTTATTTGATCCACACTTAGTGTACTACGGATACATCGTAGTAAAGCACCATATCCCGTCTGCTCTGTGAAGTTAAGCAGCCTCAAGCTCGGGTAGTACTCGGGTGGGTGACCACCGGGGAAGTCCGGGTGCTGTCTACTTTTTTGCATATTTCATGATCAAGATATATACTGGTTATATAAGGTGATCTCGTATCAGGAATATTGTATTTAGTGTAGTTTGGATAACTGGATAATATATTGGCCAGATCCAACTACCTAATACTTATTCTATACGTGCAAGCTCTGGATCCACAGCATTTAGTGCTTGGCTGTGAAGATCCATCGATTACTCAACTCCCCCAAGATCCAGCCATCGGAGGCTGCAAACAACTCAAAGGGATCGCAAGATTAACGACTGCCAACACACCAAGGCAACTTAACGGCCGGACCTAAGATCCGCGCTTCTCGTCCCAGACGTCAACTTTTTTGTATTTCGAGTCTAGTTTTGACTCATTTCTCGAATCACTCATCTCCTGTCCACGTGTCTCAACTCGTCCATCCCTTCGGAAAATTTCATCCGAGCGTCGACTCGATTGGAGATATCACAATCGTAGGTTCGGCTCCTACTTTGTCAGTGCGACCATCCACACCGGTGGCCTCGAATGTTGTTGACGGCGCGACTACAGCGTCAATTGATACTACGTCCGTCCCTGTCACCACGACCCAAACACCCACAGTTGGAACCACCATGTCAACTACTATCAGCATTTCCACAGCGTCGCAAATGCTCATCACAACATCGACGTTTTCGCCTACCGCATCTGCCACAGTGTTGCAATCATTGGCATCACAAACTCCCGCCAATTGGGGCGGGGAGCAGTCCGTGACGGCGTTTCAAACTTCCGCTGTTACCAGGGGAGAAGCGCCCGCACCTGTAACCACTGTGTTGCCATACAACCGTGCTGTGTCAACTACTTCCTCCGACGGATCGCGAATTGTCCGTACGCTAGCCGTTCCGATGCCTACACAGGTGCGTATTGCTGCATCCTTGAATGACGTCCCAGGGCATACTCAGATTGAACAGTCACCGGCCGCACTCATGCGGGTAATGCAAGTCCGAGGTTTTTCACACGCGGACTCTTTGCTGTTGGCTAGCTTAACTGGAATGCGCGGACGTTTTTGAGATGTGATTGCCATTCCAGCAACGGTTGTAAGCTATGTCTGACTTCAAAGATCCGCAGGTCCGTGCACAAGTTGATCGCGAAATCTTTCCTTTGCGCGTTGTTTCGGACCTGATTACACCATTCCCGATTGATATTCTGGAGATACTTGTTTCTAGTGACCTTGCGCCAAAGGTGGGATGACCGATGTTTCTTGTTGCGGTGGATGCATACAAAAATTGGATATATGAAGCAAGCTAAACATCCAACATGTAGAGGATACAACAGGTATCTGGCGGCGCAGGCACCGCCACATATCCTACATATAGAGGATTCAACATGAAAGCCTTACCGCGATTGTGAAGTCACGTTCACCAAAGACCAACATCTCAGAGTGCAGTTCAAGTAAAATTCTGCATGAGTCCTTGGTTTTCCTCCGCGTGTCTTCTGTGTCTCCTTGAAGACGATAACATCCACGATACCCATGTAGATAAACTTGTAGTATTTGTGCACCATCTCTGCATTCGAATTGAATAGCGCTGGAGCCGCAACCGGTCGTGAACATCGACCCCGCCCATCCACTTATGGTAGTCACAAATCATTGAAGGACATGGAATGGGTCGTCGAATACCTCTGGCCCCTCGTTCATGTCTCTCTATTCACAACATAAATGCGTATTTAGTTTTGTTATCTCGATAATACATTGCATAGTATACGTACGGCATGTATCAATTTCGTGAAATGATCCAATTCCCAAGAACGGGTTCGAGCCGCAGTTCGGGAAGGCCTCGTCAAATTCTGCGTCGTTTTCTCGCTCACTGGGTAAGTAGGTTGTCTGTTGCCTCTGCAGCCGGGCACGCTACGATGCGCTTCCTCCGAGGAGACGCCGAACGAATCGCTGATGCTTACTTCGGGATTCCCTAGCCGGGGGAGTGTACGACATATCAACTTTGTACTTGCGTTGAATTTTTCAAAATGATCTTGCAGTCACTGATTTGTGGGAGGTTGTGTGGCACACACACCGTTCATTTTTTCAAGGTTTATATACAGACCGACAAATCGTCCGCCGTCTGCATTTTCAAATTCGTAGCTGTTATGTAGCAATGTTTCCCGCAAAATTCATGTTGGATCGCAGCATCATTCATTTCAGAGGTACAACGTGTGGGCGTTGGAGGGAGGTTAACCAGCCGTTCCGGCGTATCATGTCGGAGAAACTTAAAGAATATATGTATCTCCATTAATTTAGCAAGTCAACAACGTATCACATGCATATTTTGCATTAATCCAACAAAGGCTATAAGATTAGAGAAATTAGAATGTGGCAACACTAAGCGATCCAGGGCGACAGCCGTGGCGAGCTCTAAGAAGTTCCTAAAAACTAAAAATGTAAGTGATGAGTACGTTCGCGTTTGTATTGAACGTGATGAAAGTGAGAAGTGTTTTATATCTGTGATGGATAAGCTTGGTATGTATCTTGCATTTAATGAAGGCAAAAAAGGCAAGCCGTTGGCTCGAAACACTTCGATGCAATGCTACCAGCAAGCTAAACTATGGCTACTCGAACCGTTTCCTCAGCATCGAGCCGCTCTGGTGTCTCGATGGTTCAAAATTGGGAAAACACTTGCCAACGTTTGCATGAAACGAGATGGAGGAGACCTCGTCACTAAGGCACCTCCATACTCCAAAGGGGATCTAAAATAATTATTATGTATGAAATGCTAGTTGTTCAAGTGACTACCGAGACGCTGCCTTACTCTGTCTATTGGGGTACTTGTTTGGACGGGCGTCCGACCTCGCGTTGCTGCGGAAGCAGAACGTATTAATTGATGCAGGCAAAGTGCTGTTCGTCCGCTTCTTATGAATGAAGATACCCGAAGAGCAGGGGCTCTCTCTTTTTTCCCGATCCTGGCATTGCCGCATGTCCGCTGCTGGCAATCGAGCTGGTACTCATCTCGCAGGCAGCACCTTAACCAGACGTCATCGACAATTTGGCTGAGCTGCGCAGTCATGTCACGATAGATCTTTCACCGGATGTACCGCTCTTGGACATGCTGGACCACCCGACGACGACGCGAGGTCTCGAAGCTCCAACTGTCGCTAGGTTGGACACGACACCAACCATCTACGCGCATATTAGTCGTGTACTCGACCGCATTTCGAAACAGGCTGGTGTCGTCGCTGTGCTGACATCGCATTCTTCCCGGAGAGGTGGGGCCCAACATGCCAACGTCAGTGGTCGGCTTACAGCTCGGTGGATCTTTGACAGTGGCGCCTGGAACATGACAACGACTAACAAGGGTTTTAATTACATTATCAATACAAGTGTAGAAGACCGCAAGATCATCAAGATATGCAGTGGTCACGACGCCGACGCGAGGGTGTCTCTCCAAGATTGACGCGACACAAAGGCTCCTCTTAGCGACCTGTCAGGAACTTGAAGCAACATAGCACAACGTCAATCAGTCCGTCCTCGGTGTTCTTACCGCTTGTGTATTTCGCCACTATCCACTGCTCAAGGAACTCAACCCAGATGCCCATGTTGTTGCGCGTATTAGAGATTTTAGAAGCACCCGGTCAAATAATACATGTAGAAGAAATCACGCACCCGCGATACCGCTCAATTGTACGTGATTTTGAAACTTGATTTTTTTTTTTAATTCAGATATACCGCTAAAAATGCACGTAGTTCAAGCACGTAGCGATCTCGGTACAAATCAGAGTGGTGGTCAAGAGCAATTTCAACCTCTAACTACTCACCTTCGAGCTGCAGAAGACGACGAAGATGTCCTACTACTGCGTTCAATGCGACCGACAACTCTACATTACAGAGAACGCATCTTAGTACCTGACTTTAGCTTGAACATCCTCGCAATGTCAGATGATAAAGTCAAGTACCAATTCCGATTTACCATTGGTATTAAGAAGCTGCTAGTGTATTATTTGAAGATCCCAGTAACTATCTGGACAACTGAAGAGGTTAGAAGTATAGCCATTGCAGCATTGGTAGTGAGTTTGTGCCGTCTCACTTATCCAAAGCGTTGGATTGATATGTTATCGATGTTTAGCAGGGCACCGTCAACGTTGTACCACATCTTTTACTATATCGTCGAACTCTTGGACAACAACCTTGCCAGCTTTTTATTCCTTGACACAACTAGGATCACCAAGAATATGAGCCGGTATTGCGCTGCTATTTCAGCCATGATCCGGGGAGTATCGAGGAAGTATGGGAATTTATCGACGGAACCATTCGGCCAATTTGTCGACTATGTCTAGGACAACAAGCAGTGTACAACGGCCACAAGCGTGCACGTGCGCTGAAGTTCCAGACGGTGGTCACCCTAGATGGCATCATCTCCCACAACTTTGGTCCGGTGGACAGTCGGCGCCATGAGTTAACGAAAGTGGACTCAAAGATATCTTGCAGGGCACCCCTGCGTTTCACAACAAGTTGATCTACGAAGACCCAGCTTACAGATGGACGAACGTGTTCTGTGGTCCATACAAGGGATGCAGAATGAACATACCACAGAAGGAGCTGAACGAAGCTACGAGCTAGGTCAGAGGCTCGGCGGAATGGTCATATGGCGAAGTTACCAAGTATTCTTCGTTTCTAGACTTTAAACGTCACCAACGTGTTGCCACAACCCCCACCACTACGCTTTACAAGCTTGGTGTATTCTTCGCTAACTGTGTGACAATTGCAAACGGGGGGGGAATACCAACTCGAGATAGTTTTTCCGGAAGCCACCAACTTTCGCCGAGTATCTGTCATCGTACCCATGGTTTCGTACCCATGGTGCAAGAAAATCAGTATCTGTAAATCGATGAATTTGAATTAAAACTACTACCAGTAGTAGTAAACCTTAAACGATACTTTATGTACTCAGACTTGGAAACAGTTCGAGGCCAAGGCGGTACTGGAAAACTGCGAGTTCTTCTCTGCGTAGTTCCATGTCACTTCGACAGAGCTCGACGTCATGTGACCATTGCTTTTCCATCTGCTATGCTCGTTTTGCATTCGAAACACAAACGCTTCTTTCCAGTGTGCTTCTTTCATATCTGATTTAGCCCCTAAACCGCTTGAGATTAAGCTCATCACTGAGTAGTTTGTCCTCATTTTCATGGCGGCTACTTTGATTCTCGATAAATACAACTGCCGCTGCGTTTACTTGGGCAGTTGTCAGGCCAGCTCCCACCTCTTTCCAGAATCCGAGGAGGCGGATGATGATGCTCCTGTCGTAGTTGTAGTGGTCGACAGCGCTGCATGTGTATCTCTTGATTCATCTTCATCCTCGCTAGTTTGCTCGTACTAGATCGGTGACGCCAGCGTTTCACACTTTGCTCTCGTAACCGTTCGCCTGCTGATACTAGTCGGTCAGCTTTAGCTTGTTTATCGTGTTGTTGCTTCGTTTTCTTCGTCTCAAGATCCCTCATCGAGCCGGTGATGTCTTGACGAAACTGCTTGTGTTCCGTATAGCTTCAGCAACACCTGACTTATTCTGGTACTCAGTGTCAGAGGCTTTAAATTCCTTAACGAGACGAAAAAACGCTCCTGTACCGTCCCTATGCACCCCAATGCTCGCTGACGCTGTCCGTAACATCTTGGTACCGCGATCTTAAGAGTCCATGTCTTGCAGCGTACGGTTGGATGTTCAGGATCTCGCTTAGCCGATCCAAATCGTTGTGGGTGTGAAGTAGAACTTCTTGGCGCATTTTTCGCTGGCTGGACCTTCGTTGTCGCTGCTAAATCTGTCTTGATTAGGGGAGTCATGTTGGCCATCATCGTCACCGCTTAATAAATCATGGTGCCTCTTCTTCCCGTCGGACTTACACAGATGAATCCTTTTCGGTGGTTGAAGACGCTCCTTCCTCTTTCTAGGCGTCTTACCCCTGATCTTAGCGATTTCAGTAGTCTTGAATTTGCGTTTGACGCCGCTGGAGCTTCGTTGCGGCTTCCTAGAGCTACTCACCGGCTCCGATGTCGATGCCGTGCTCAGTTGGGGCCTCATCAACCCAAGGGTTCCACAGCAGCTCATCGAGAAAACGCGCACAGCTAGCTTCCTTTGGTAGATGAGGTTAGAACACATATGATGAACTGGTTTCGAGCAAGACGTGCATGGAGCAACGTCCATGACTTCGTCGCCACCAACAAAGAATTCTGTGACCGTGCCCTTGTCTTGAACGCTTCGTTTCCGGTTGAAGTTGCTGAGTGCAGTGAGAGGACCCTCTGCTGCCGTTCGATGAAACTGAAAACCACGTGCAAGACTGCAGCAAATTTAGTGTACACAGCATGACGGGGTTTTGACACCGTAATTTTCTAAAATTCGGTGCTTTTGAAAGCCTCTATTGAAGCCTGTGGCCTTCATAGCGTAGCTCGCTGGCGAATCTTCTTGCTTGGCCTTCGTTCTTGGAATCCGTGACATCAACCTGGGACATACGTAGCGGCAACACCCCAGCGCACACAACCTCGCAAATCACTAAGCCAACCGAAGAATCATCTGAGCAGAAGACCATTCGACACCAAGCTGCTGTGATTAGCCATTTAATCGAGCACGCTCAACGCCAAGACACACGCATGGACTCGCTCGAGGCCAAGCTAAAGAATGATTATGTACAATCTACACGCAAGCGGCACAAGGGGGACACTAGGTCAGTAAGCAGAAGAAGAAACAGCGCAGATCGCCGGTTACTCAGCTGCATACGACGTGGTTCGCGTGGTACGCACAAGGCCCACGGATGTGGCAAGCCGCTATATCAAAGCACCAAAATTCCGACACCAAGCAGCTCGTCGCCTTCATGAAGCTGTTCCTGGACGACGGATTCAGGATGGACACGACGGTGCCGGACTATCGCGATCGCGTCCTGGACTTGGGTAAGAACGTGGAGGCATCTGTGCTTGCATTGTTGGAGGAGTGGAAGATCGCCTCGCGCGGTGCAGGCGCCAATCTCAAACGGATTCGCACTGTCCATCGCTCAGGCGACCTCAACAACAGGATCGAACGCCACCAACGTCTACTTCAAGTTGCTGCAGCTGAAATCCGGCTCCTGGATACACGCAGGACTTACTACAAATATTTAGCAAGTAAGCAGAGATGGCGACAGCTGGAGTCGAACCAGCAATCTCAAGGGAATGCCCTGTGCTCTCCCACTGAGCTTCGTTGTCGTAGAGAGGGGGTGCGGAAGTTGACGATGACGGCAGTCAGGAGAACAAACGAGAGACCTGCATAGTATCTTTGAGAAAAAGAAGACTGAAATCCAAAGCCATGTGTCGGCAGTGGCTAGTCTGTATCTGTGCCACTGGCTGGCTGCGTGTCTAAACACGTACAGTTGGCACATTTTATTGGTTAATTCTGGACCAATAAGAGCGTGCAACAACGACTGGTCTGAGTTGTTTTCTGGATAGTTAGCTTCTTTATCCGGACTATCTCAAAACTTACGGCTCATTGCTGAACCTGCATGCTTAATAGCACATGGTCCTCGAGTGTAATTTGGATGTATTTAGAAAATGGCTAGTTTCTCAGCCCACAAGACGTTTCAGGCTATATCATACCGTCCATAGACCAGGCTTAAACAGGCTCTCTTTCAATACAATTCATTTTTGATCCTTAAAGAAAATAAATTTGTATCCAATATAAATGTGCCATTTTTAGGTACATGTCGGAGAGGTCGGAGGTCGAATATTTTATTTAACTTACGTTTTGACCGCTACTGTCAGTGCGTACACCTTGCTACATACTGTGTACGTAGTAGTAGTTCAGTACAATGTACTACTACGTAGAATGATAAACCACAGTAGTTTTTCCTACTAGATATCAAGATACCAAGATACCTAGATGTCGGAGGTGTTGGATGTGTCGTAACCGTTGCGATATGGGTAGTCTGAGAATAGTATCGGATTTTCTCCAATGGCATTTCAGAACTTGCCATAGCGATCGACTGTGATACTCGTGGCCTTCAGAATAGACTCTAATCTCCAACAAAGAGTCGAGTGATCTGTACACACCTGTTAGTAGTCCAGAAACTTCCTCACAAAGTTGAGTTCCTTCAACGGTGATGGTGAACCCATCAATTCTTTGTCTGGTCACATCTTCCACTTTCTTCGTCTTTTGAGACTCAACCATTAACTTCAATGAAGCGCACGTTTTCTGTCATCTGATGGGTCTTAGGTGGGACAATAGAGTTAGTTAACTTGAGTACGTGAGGCAACGAGTGATGCCAACACCAATTTTCTGGGGTCCAATCCATCACATATTTGAAACAGACAATTGTGAATGTTGACCCAGTCGGTCAAGAAAAATATTCCAGCAACAATGATGACAGCTTACCTTAGATTAACATTCAATAAAATGTTATCGTAAAGGGTCGTGCCTAACAATCTCGCGTTCTGTTTGTTCCTAGGTTCTCCTATATAAGACCATACCATCTCGAGTTTTCCGTGACAGCTCTAGATATGCTTATCGTCGAACCTGTTCATCCAAAGAGCTGTTCTTAGCTTGCGCCTTTTGAGTATCACCAACGCGCGGCCTAAGAAGTGGCTGTGGTCTCAAATCTAAAATATTTTCGGTCTAGGATAGGTCTGGCGTCTCCAACGCGGGTCTTAAACCGCAATTTTTTTAAGGCTGGCCTAAGCCCTGACCTGAAATGCTATGGTTTGATATCTGTGTCACAAAGATAGCAATACGGAACCGTTCCGTGACATTACAGCTCGGACGAAACTCCAAAGAAGCGATGGCGGGCAGAAAACGAAGACGGAGGCGCTAACTGAGCAATTGTCGTTGCAGATACAAGCAAAGGGAGGGGTGGCACAGGTAGATATGGACAAACAAAGAGAAATGGTAAGTGAAGCGAGCAACGTGTAGTACTTGAGAAACGTGACGAAGGTACGGCGTGGTGTTGATATTAGCAAAACTATACAGCACCTTGATTAATATTGCCGCACTGTCGAGCAGGGCGACCATCTAGTTGGCTGCCAGAACGCTATATACCATGCTGTTAAGCATCTAGTGACTCGCCAGAACGCTACTGCATCCATACCGTTGGGTGACAGCACAGCTTGACTCGTTTGTGGGTTCCATGGTGCGTATACACTCGATCCCGGTCCCTACAAGCAGTAGAATCACGTCCCTGTGCTCACCAGTATTTCTAGAAATCGCTAAAACAGGTAAGAACAGCTTATTTACCTCTTCTCCGCGTCACTCCTTCACACAGCCGCCTCCATTAATTTTGTGATTTGAGGTCAACGCGTTGAAGATCCACAGACCCAAACTGCAAATAAAACCAAATTAAATTTCGATTTAAAGATAGGATAGGGCCAAGGCGTTGGAGATGCTCTTATGCATTTACCCAGCTCGCGTTTTAAACTTCTTACAACAGGAATATCTTCTTTTTTTCCATAAAATTAGAAAGCAAGCCCCCACTGAAAGTAAACCTTCTTAGTAGACTGAATTTCAACCCGTTTCTTGGTGTTAAGAAATAGTAGTCTTTCAGAATAAATTGGGTGGATTTGTCGAAGCGGCACTTTATCCGATAAGCATTTCTTTTGTGAAGTACGAAAACTAAGTATTTAGTTGTGATATTTTTGTTTCTGTCATAAATATAAAATATCCAGAGCTTCCCCGGGCAAAGAACGGCATTAGTCTTGTCATATATGATACGAAATGAGTCCACCGACTGCGTTCCCATACAAAGCTTATTAGCAAACCTGATATCCCTCAAACGCTAAATCTGACACATTTTCATGAAATTAATCGATACAAATTGCAATACAAAATGGTTAAGAAGCGTGATAATACCATCATACCACCCTCTTATTATATTATGATAAACGTTGCTAGTGCATTGTGCTTGGTGTTATAGAAGCTTAAATGCGATGTCGATGAACCCCAAATTGATCTGACACCATAGTAAAAACAAGGTAGACGAAATCAAATTAGGGTATACACACGTTAGTGCAAACGTAGTTTTTAAATTTAAAAGCAGCAACAATCGACACGCATAGTTCGAACATATGAAGGGTAGTGAATGTTAGTAACACCTTAGATTTCATTTACTTCAGTGGATAAGTTCCCGCAGAAAATCTAACATATCAAAGCTAAAATTCTCTAGATACCTGAAAGCGTGCTAAATGGATTCAAACCCGCTGCCACTTCCAAGCCAAATTAACCCACACTTAAGGATTTTGAAATCACACGAAGACCTTCAAGTTATCGCAGGGCTGTGATATACTCAAGTTGAAAATTTCACTTCTAACTTCAAGGGCAAGTCGCAACTTGCGTTGTGCGTCCACTTGATTATGTGGGGAGAAGGCAACGACATGACGAGTTGGTTCGCGATGGATGCTCGTGTATTTCCTGCACAAGATATCCAGACATTACTAGAAGACGCTGACGATGACGAGGAATCGCCAATCCTGGTTATCACTCTCGCTATCACAGGGCACGGACGCCAACTAAAGAAAACTCGTCAACGCGGAGACCACTGCCTTCGTCGACCAGATCTTTTGATGATTCCACGTCATGGGACGGCATGGGAAGCTATTTACGCTGCTGGAAACGATCAATCTTTCATTTTCACGACTG
>NBNE01001124.1:0-14477 GCA_002215365.1 Phytophthora megakarya | reverse complement strand
GCCGAGCGGATCATTGCCAATGCTTATCGCATTCCTCTTCCTGGAAGTGATAGCGCTACAGATTGCGTGGGTTCACCCATCGCTAGCGGGTCCAAGCTGCGCTCATTGACTCGATTGCCATCCCGCAGCCCCACTTCATCATCCAACGACTTTTATCTCCAACAATCAGGTGTGCAATTCTACGTGGACGATCTGGTGCGGCAGTTGCAGGAGAAGCGGCCAGAGCAACCGACGCAATTCATTGCCAGCTATTTCACTGCTGTCGTCAAAGGGTCCAACATCAAAGGACGATCGTTTGAATATGTCAATGGGTGTCTGCAAAATCGCATCGCGTTCTTGACACAACTGCAGCGTTGTTACAACAAGATCGACCAGAATACAGGCGAGTGTGCTCATTTTGTGGAGTGGTCGTGTGTGTTCTCCTTGCTAAATGCGCGATAGTGCTGTCGATTGGAGACTTTACCGAAGTGCTTTGGTGTCAGTGCAAGGATTTGCCAACGCAATTAGTGACACAAGCAACTTGCCATCTACCTGCAAGTGAGGGCGGGCAGCGACGAGCAACTCTAGAATCGCTCTTGGCGGCTTTCAGTGCGTGTTTCTTCTTTAGCGGTACGCTTGAGTGTGAAATGCTACTTCCCACAACGAATTTTCTAATGCCATGTTGACGATGGTAGAATTTCTGAACAAGACGCACGACATCTATAATGAAGCCCCAGCGATCAAGGGTGGTCGAGGCAGCTCACCACCTAACAGCAACAGCCGAACGGAGAGGTATCATTGAAATGGTATTGTGTTTCTTTAGTCGCCTACCAAAACTGTTGTCACTTGTAGTATCTTCAATGTCGTCAATGCTGACCGCGTCATTGCTCGACTTCGAGTTGTTGCTCAGCAAAACACGTACGTCTCTCACGTCGTAATTTATCTCCATGCATTCACCAGTCTCTGCCGCTTAGATTCAATATTCCGCCTATGACGGAGGTGGAGCAGATCACCACGAAGAGCTCGAGCTTCAACGAGGTTTGTTTACATGCGATTGAGTGGCAACTTCATAAAATAATTTGAGTTTCTCCCCAGTTTTGCCGCTTGTTCTACGACAGTCCAGTCATTGCAAGTTGCATTCTGAATCTGCAGCTCGCGTTCCAGAAGTTGGCGAAATAATGCATATCCGTCATATTGGACAATAAATCCTCTATATTCAACACGTAAAACGTTAAATTGAGCACATACATAGTTTTTCACTCCTGTTAATTTATTAGAAAAGAACAATTAAAACAGTGTATTTCCACATTCGTTAAGAAATATCTAGTTTTGACGAACTGAATCGGCATTTCACGAATTGACAAGAAGCAGATTTCTGTTAAATTATTAGAAAAGAACAATTAAAACAGTATATTACCACATTCTTTTAGAAATATCTGGTTTTGACGAACTGAATCGGCATTTCACGAATTGACAAGAAGCAGATGTACAGCGGCACCTCTCGCTTCGGCGGCGCCCGCCCCACAGGCGCCAACTCCTTTCGCCTACGCTCTGATGAGAATCGCCGCCCCAACTTTAACGCTGCTACAGCAGACGTCGACATGAAGGACGCGTCCCCTGCGCCTGGCCGCTTCCAACGCGGAACTCCGTCCCCTGCGACGTCCACTGCCTCCTCCACCTCCAATCACACCCGCCAAGCCCTGCGTGAACGCACCACTGCCAGCCATCGGCCGACAGCCTCAAGTGCGTTTTCTACCTTGCTTTATTCAACATTTATCAGACACTAATGCTGTCTGTTGCAGGTCGCTTAATGGCACCTACAGCCTCCTCATTGGCTCATAGAACGGCACCTCGCTCCACGACTTCGGCTGCTTCGGTGCCGTCTTATGCCCGAGCAACAGCCAGCAGCGGTAGTGGAAGATATCAAAGTTCGAGAGTCCCATCAGCACCAACGAAAGCAACGTATAGCGGACCAAACAGGTTTCAATCTACTCCGAGCAGTACAACAAGAACAGCGCCGACTCGACCAGTGTATGCTGGTGCTGGAGCCTCTAGTCGGTTTCAGACTGCTTCCACTTCTCAACCTCGTTACGGAACGACTAGACCACAGCATTCTCCGACCCCACCACAGCAACAGGTGGCACCTCCACCAGCGCCAGCAGAGATGATGGACTATGAGGACCAACAGACTCAACAAAAACGAGAACAACAGATGCAGCCTCCGAAAGCTTGGAGCTTGGATGATTTTGAAATTGGACGTGAGCTTGGAACCGGAAAGTTCGGGCAAGTATATCTTGCACGCGAGAAAAACTCGCTTATGGTTGTGGCACTGAAAGTGTTAGTGAAGGAGCAGCTCAAAACTGCGGGTGTGGCACATCAACTCCGTAAGGAGGTGGAAATTCACTCGCGCATTCGACACGAAAATATCCTGCCATTGTACGCTACGTTTCAAGATGCTACACGAGGTAATGTGGTCGGTTGTTTTGGAGAATGACGCCATACTCAATTTATTTCTTGTTGTTGTTTATTTTGTTTACAGTATACCTTGTGCTGAAATATGCCGGAGGAGGTGATCTCTACAAGAAGATGCGCTCGATGCCAGGACGACGGTAAGATCTCAAAGTTGTCGACTTTCAACGATGGTCGTGCTCATACTATGATTAGGTTTCCTGAACGTCAAGCCATGCTGTACACCGCTCAGCTTGTCAGGTAAGCTTGTAGACGTGATTTAATCACTTTCCATGGCTTCAGAGTTGAATGATGTGCATAATCCTACTGTCACAGCGCTTTGGAGGCGTGCCATCAGCAACACGTTGTCCACCGCGATATCAAACCTGAGAACCTTCTTCTCTCTGATGAGGTAAGATCAATCTTCATTCGAAAGCAAATGATTGTGCTGTTGTTGTGGACGCTTGAAACTCATTATTGGTTGGGATGATGCAGGGTACAATCCAGCTCGCAGATTTTGGCTGGTCTTCTGCAAACGTGACTGCGGCGTAAGTGGTATCACTTCTTACTCTACTGCTAACGAACAAATGAATAATATGCTAATTATGCGGTATGTAGTACTCGCCGTGACACCCTGTGTGGCACCTTGGATTACTTGTCGCCGGAGATGATTCGGGTGCGTTTTAAGTGTCCTAACGGTGTTGTCTAGCTGATGTTATAATGGTCAATGCTGATGAAATAGGGTGAGAAATACGACGAGTCCGTGGATATTTGGGCCGTAGGAATTATTATGTACGAGCTCCTGGTAGGCAAGCCCCCATTTGAAGCACCGGTACGGCTTTCTTTTCTGTGGTGTTAATGTGCTGTTAGTTGTTCTCAAACAATCCTGTTTTGTCTTCACAACAGGGACAAAATGATACTATCGAACTCATAACCGAAGGACAGCTTCACGTCCCTCCATTGGTGTCTCTGGCAGCGAAGGACCTTATCACCCGGGTACGATAGCAAATTGCCTGATTTACGCTACTATTCACCTTCTGATGTATACACTCTCTCCGTTACAGATCCTGCAGAAGCTTCCGGAAAAGCGTCTCTCATTGCAAGAGATCAAGGCCCACCGCTGGTTTGCTCCGCTCGCCATCCGTCAACGATCAGCCAGACGTGGTGGCTTCTAGGATGTGGTGGGGCACCTCCAGGTAATGCCACTCAGATCATACCCCATCTCCAAAACTAATACGGTTGGAACGCGACTGAATGTCAACTTTATCAATCACATTATCTGTCTGGTCAGATTTGACTTGAAGCCATTTTCAGATTCAGCTTTGGTTAACTGTGCGCACCACGGTCATTCCTATAATCTTTCTCGAAGATGAGCTAGCACAATACCCTGCCATCATCGTCAACTTCGCCGACCAAACGGCAATGATTCGGTTTGCTTCGCCTTTCATGGAGAAAAAATTGTCGAGTAAGGTACTGATCAACTTCAACGTGACACACCAACCTTGATGGGATGTTACGTGGATATCGGGAGAATGGAATTATAATATCTTCGAGAGTGGGCACAAACGACATCCTACAAACAGTTGCTCCACGTCAATACTATCAACCTCTTCACTCTGACCGACGGAGAAGTTGACACGAACAAGCCCACGATGATTCGGAAAACTGAAAGTGTTCATGTGTTCCGTTGCGGGTCTTACTACCACCTACTAAACGCAAAGACTCTGAAGTCAATTGATTCGTTTGATCTACATTAGACTGAGGAGAAGGACAAGAAGAACCTCGAAGTTTGGCTTTTCTTGTTTATAGCGACTGTTTCCGAAATGCATCCTGTGAATACGGCTGACATCGTTCAAACGATGAAGAAGCTGGGTATCATTGATAATCTGAGAGAAGTGGCGTTGGTGTTTGCTGCTCCAAGAGAACTTCTGAGCTAGTTTAGGCGACACGGTTGTCCCCATATGTGAACCGGAAGGTCAGCAGAGCATCGAGGATATCAAGGGCTTTGGTCGCATTACCGCAGCTCGACTAGCAAAGAACTGTGTCACAAGGATCGAGCAACCGAAGAAGATCATGGAAGGGGAGATGACAGTATTTCATGACCCCAAGGACTCGAATGCGTGGGAGAACACAAAGAAGAGCTGGGAACAGCATGACCAAGCTCTTCAGGACGCTACGTACAACGATGCTGTGAAAAGCATGTCACAGTACGTTAGCTCCCTGTACTAAAGGTTCACATACATCAGCATTGAGTCAACAGAATTGGAAAAGTGAATTGAATTGAAACAAGTAGAAATCACACTTGTGATTTCTACCAATGTAGGAATGCTAATCTTGAACTCGGATTGCTGCAACACAACATTGAATTTATTCGAGTAAATCTTCTTAAAGTTGTAGTGGAGTGATCGACTACATTAGATTTGTCTACGCGCAGCACGTTTCCTCCAGACGTCGCGCACTGTCACGAAATCGTTTAACTTGTCACTATTGAAGTCAACTTGCGTCAATCACACCGAAAATGACTCATTATGGCTGTACCAAAACAAGGTTCATCACAAACCGTGTTTTGACAATAAATTTATTAATGCTGCACAAAATTCATCAAAACCAGGTATAAACTATTACTATTTACGAAAACTTGCATTTTTGGCCCTTCCCATGTCAAAATACGGTCGATTGTCGCCTCGTCTGCTATCAAGTCCAACAATTTTCAGCACCATATGGTTTTCACTTAATCTCTAAACACGGTGGTTTCCTTGTCCAAATTCCAAAACACGCTGTCGTCCTCAGGCGCCAAGGAGGCCATGTCGATAAGCTTAGAGCGAGGGAAGCACGAGGAAGAAGCTTTAGGCGCACGCCGTCGCGGGACCTCCCAGAGCCAAGTGAAGCCACACAGAGGCACACGAGCATGAGCGACGCCCACCAGCTCCGCAGCCTCCGCTCGCGCTTGAATCAGCTGCGCGTGCCGGAGCTGCGCAACGTCCTCATGGACCTCAACCTGGCGCGTTCAGGACGCAAATTGGAGCTTGTGGACCGCATCGCCGCCGAATTGGAGGTTGCCAGAGCTAAAATGATCTTTGTTCATGCTAAAAACTCACTTTTACGTTGTAATTGGCTCAGGCGTTCGCAGAGAAGGCTCGAGGCACGACGTCCGCTGCTTTCTACGCGGAGCGACTCTCTGCTGGCATGAGGAGCATTGAGCAGCAGATGAGAGGACGAGTAGTGTACGCTCCACCGCAACCTCAAGGCAATTACCACTCCAGTTACGCTGTTCCTCCCCCGACGACACCACCTCACTCAATGCCAGTCCCCATGTACCGCAATCCGCCACCGAGGAACCACATGTCCTACGGAGCAGTGAACGTCGCTGCGCCAGGCAACGGAGTCATCCCACTGACCAGTGGAGTGGACATGTTCAACCCCACAAAAGCAGCGGCTTTGGATGGGGCGAGGTGTTTCTGTGCTATGCAAGGAGTTTCAGGCAAAGTGGTCAAGTGTGCAGATTGTGGCTTAGCAGTACATGCCAAGTGCCATCAGTTGATAACGGTAGGCATGTTAGTGATGTTGAGACGGGACTCCATTGACATTTGGTGGTTTTGGACACAGATGAGTGGCGACTGGTACTGTGAAATGTGTCGAGCACAGACGTACGACCCGTTCTATCGGGTGCAGAAGACTGTCCTGGATCCCAACTTTGTGAGGTTTGCGAAATCGGCGTGCTCGTTTCGACTGGAGTACTACATCACAGACCAGGACCTCAACAGCATGTTTGCTAACCGAGACCCGAAGCCTGGATCGATGACACCGGGATCGCTGGAACTACAATTGCGCTGTTTCGCTCTGAAAGAAGATCTAGGAGCTGGACACTGTTGGCCAGCATCGACACAGTTGACTGTGAATGGCTTCGTTGTGCCAATCACGCAGCGTGCACCACCAGGACACGCGAATCCGTCCAAAGTACTGCGGGAGCTACCTGCAAATGTTTTTCAGTATTCACGTGTTGGACGAAATGTGGTTGACATTCGGACGACCGAGAACCCGTCGGTGTTTGGATTTATGGTACAGATCGTGGAAGTGCGCAACATTAATGATCTCGTCGATGAGGTAAAAGAAGCATCAAAGAACCTGACGTACGAGAGCGCAAAGCAAGAAGTTATCAAGTCGTTTGGCAGCGAAGACGAAGACGACGTTGTTGCCACAGTCACAATGCTTTCTGTCCGCTGTCCGCTAGGATTGTGTGTGATTAATCTGCCAGCACGAGGTGTGCACTGCAAACACTTGCAGTGTTTCGATCTGAAAACATTTATGCTCTACAGCAAGAAAGCCCGGTCAAAAGCCTGGCGGTGTACAGTGTGCTTTCAAGTAAGCATTGTCTGCTCATGTGTATTGTCTGTTTAACAACTAATCGGTGTTTTTGCGTGTCACGTGCAGTTTATCAAGGCATCCGATTTGCGTATTGATCCTTATTTAAAAAAGCTTCTGGCAGAAGTCGAAGGGGAAGATGAACTGGAGGAAGTTGAAATCTTCCCTGATGGATCATGGAAACGGAGACTGGGTGAAGAAATAGTTCAAGAACCACCAGCAAAGAAGGTCAAGCCAGAACAGGTTGATGTTGTCGCACCTCCAGCAAATAGTACATCGACGGCAGCTGCAGTTCCAACTCTAGCTAGTGACGGACCAGGATCAAGTGCCGCTCCGGTTGAGATCGATTTGATATCAAGCGATGAAGACGACGATGATGATACAATAACAGCAACAACGTCAAGCGCTATCGCTGCCTCTGCAGATGCTCCAATCCTGCTCGATGACGATATCGATATATTGACGGTGACCAGCGATGCGTGGGATACTCCTTCAATAGCAGCAGTGACATCGGCCACGACCAACTCCACAACCGATGGTAACTGCGGTGAGTACTTCCCTTTCCCATTGGACGAGAATCTGTTCCCGTCTAACGGAGCGGCACCCAACAACTCAGGTAATTCGTCATCGTGGATGTATTCGGTTCCTGTGAGCACCGTCATTAACAGTATGCCTCCACCGGCTTCCGCAGTTACGACAGCGCCGATTGCCATCTCGCCTCCTCAAGATGTGCTGAACCAGGCGGAGTCCAACTTGGCCAGTTCGATGGCTTCTTTGTCTCGGAATCATAATGTGAATAACCCGTTCGACCAGCGACAACGGCGTCAGGCACGACCTCCGCCAAAGCCGACGACAATGCCGAACGACATGGACATCATCTGCTTATTGGACAGCGACAGCGACTGACCAAACGTACGTACATGAAGTTTAATAGGACTAGGTACTTAAGTACATTCTTACCGTTAGGATGTCTTGATGCAGCTCCAGCCAGCGTTGAAGGCAGTGGTAACACGTTGAAAGACATTGCAATTCCAAGGATGTAGCCATGTTACGCCACGTCACAGATAGTACCGTAATTCCTCCATTTATTTCCGATTTAGAAAGACTCCACATAATACTTGGTTGAGTCGAGCCTGCCCCTGATCATGTCGTCTACGGTGCTGGAGCAGCTTCGCGCCGAACAGGAGGAGATCGAGGCGCTGGAACGGGCCGTCGTGGCCACATTAGGCGAGAAACCGCGCAATGTACGTGTCTCTAGCGGCTGCAGCAGAGAAATAATCGCATTTTTATTATATATTGTGTTTTAACTTAATTATTAACGCTAAAACAGCATCGCGGGCGGGTTTTGCATGGCCACAAAGTGAGCAAATTGCTGGACGAAGTGACGCAACACAGCAAACACGTCAAGGAGCTCTACGATGACGAAGATGGGTGCGTCATAGTTAATAGGACTTTTAATCTACTGTATTGCTCACGATTGCTGCTTTTATTTTATTGTTGTTGTAGCATTTTCACTGAGGAGACCGAAATTATGCGAGGCAAAGCAGTGTTTACGTCGTTCTACGAGCAGCTGAAGGACATTCGCTCGTTCCATCGCAAGTATCCGAACGCTGTGGTTTCTCACGAGCCGAATCTGGAGGAAGCGCTGCACCCGAACGTCCAGTTTTCCGGTGAAGAGCGGTTTGGCAAGTATGTGGATCTCAACGAGTTCTACACGCGATTTCTGAACATTCCAGAGTTGAAATGGTGCGTTAGAAGTGGCAATATGATGTTGCAAAGGTGTTGACGAAGTTTTGAATTTTGTAGGCAAGCACGGAAGACTGAGTTCTACACGCGATTTCTGAACATTCCAGAGTTGAAATGGTGCGTTGGAAGTGGAAATATGATGTTGCAAAGGTGTTGACGAAGTTTTGAATTTGTAGGCAAGCACGGAAGACACAGGAAGCTCTGAGCTCCAAGTACAAGAGCAAGATCAAGAACAAGAGACAATCAGCTAATGCTATCGACTACTTGGCGTACTTAGCGTCGTTTTCCGACTTCTCGGCCATTCCAGCAGCACAGAAAACGCAGGCAGCGCCGTATCAGCAATATCTGAAGGACTTGAAGGAGTATTTATTGGACTTCTACCGACGCACACAACCTCTTGTGGATCTGGACGACGTGATTGAAGAAACTTCTGCAAAGTTCGAGAAACAGTGGGCACTCCATGAAATCGTTGGATGGGACTCGAATCAGGACGCGGAAGACAACAAAGCTCCTGCGCATTTTTGTGAGCTGTGTAATAAACAGTTCGGCTCCGAGGGCGTGTACAACAGCCATCTGACAGGAAAAAAGCACAAGAAGTTTGCTGCTGCAAAGGCTTCGAACAGTGCAGAAAGTAATGGAGCTGCAAGTGTCAACAAAGACGCCAAGGAAGAACTGGAACTGAAGCAAAAAGCTATTGCATTCGACGAGGTATTAATCCGTCGAATGTACGAGCTTCTCACAGAAGTCGTTCATGGTACGATTTCATATTTGGAACTCAAGCAGACACGCACACACGAAGAGCTCCAAGCTGAAATTGAAGAAGAGGAAGAAGGTACATTCTCAGATGTGGACGTGGAAAATGAGAAGGAAGAGGAAGATGAGGAAGAGCAGCTATACAACCCGTTGAACTTGCCACTGGGTTGGGATGGAAAGCCCATTCCGTATTGGCTGTACAAGTTACACGGACTTGGTGTCGAGTACAAATGCGAAATCTGCGGCAATCACAGTTACTGGGGCCGACGTGCATTTGATCGCCACTTCCAGGAATGGCGTCACGCGTTTGGTATGCGTTGTCTGAAGATTCCTAACACGAAACATTTCCACGATATTACGCTAATGAGGGACGCCATCCAGCGTAAGTGTTTGCTTGTGTTTTATCGTACTTGTACGTGAACTGACAGATTTATTGTTTGCTGTTTTCTAGTGTACGAGAAGCTGAAGGACCAGATCGACGCTGAGAGCTGGAATGCATCGAATGAGGAGGAGTTTGAGGACTCGGAAGGCAACGTGCTCAATAGAAAGACGTACGAGGATCTCGCTCGCCAGGGCTTGCTGTAATCGGCCCTTCAAGTCAAATACGCGTTACGAGAAACGAGCACATCGCTGAACTTCATTTGATCCTTCATCCTGTTGCGGAGCCAGGCATCTTCAAAGGGGTTTGCTATGTTATTGTACTTATCATATGCGTAATGACGATCAATTACGATTTTACCATCTCGATGCTCTGCTCTGTGTTGTAGCCGTTGGAACAGGTACGCTGTCTGTACTTGATCATTCCCTGGTTTACAGTGTTGGTAGTAGAGCATTCGACCCAGACTCCGTGTCGCTTTTGTGCGAGCTGTTCACGTGTTGTTGTTTGCTCCAGTGTATCCCAGTCAGATGCAGGAGGTACTTTCAGCATAGGGCTCTCACAATTCACGAGTGTTTCGGGCAGATCGTATTTGTAGTAGTAGTGACCTTTGTGGTCTCCCTCCACGAAGCCATACTTTTGGCAGTACGGGTGGATCGGAGGGCATGACAACTGCTGGAGTCTTCGCATGGATCTGGCAGAGTTTTATCGACAAATTCCCAGTACTTGCGCTGATCAACTCCCAGTTTCGGATGCGTTGCTCCTAGGTGCGTCAGCAACGTGTGCTTAATCCCGTGGTTTGCCACAGCCAAGGTGTACGCAAACATTTCAACCATTCAAGCGCTATCCACTTGTCGACCCCGCACAACAAAGTCAAAATAGTCATCGACCATGATCTCCATATCATGGCGTGTCAAGATGTACGGAGGCCCAGTGCTGGAATAATATTCCCGTGCATCCTTCCGCGTCACGTTCAAACACGGTTTTCCAGTGCAGATGGCCTCCAGTTTATCATGAGCATGGTCGGCGTACCAACCTGAATTGAGGTAGTTGTACCAGTCCTGCGCAACAGCAATGCCGTCTGCAACAGTGTCATTCACTGTGGACAAGTCTCGGTTTCCATGGTAATACTTAGTCACATCCCGACCAGTATTCACCTCCAACGGCTTGAAGAAGACCATGTCTCCATCGATGAGAGCGATGATATCGTGTTTTACAGGTGATTGTGCATTCCGGAGTAAGTGACGCAGAGCGAATGGTTTGTTGTAAGGTGTGTACTCATCTGTGACGTTGGGAATTGGGTGCGGCGAGTACGACGGTGTGAAATGTCTCCGGTTATAGTACAGCGTGGGTTCGCGAATGATCTCCTCGCGTTGGATATCCGTACAGCCTGACAGGATGTGCGTGATCGGACCGCGTTGATCCACTGCTACAGCCGAGTATTGCAAGATGGTCTGCAGTGGAACACGCCGGCCTTAATTGCAACTCATGCTGAAGACAATATGCAGCTCACTTCGGTCTTTGTCACCCTGGTAAATATTGGCTGCAACAATGGAGTTACTGGTTCCTTTTCAGCAATTGGAGAGGGAGATATGGGCTTGTTGCTGTCTTCGTCGTTGTGGCTCCCCTGCTTTGCCAGTAGCAGTGTCACCAGTTCGTCCAGTACTTTGGAATTCTTCTGCTGCGCCCCTCGTCGATTCGATTAAAGTAAGCGTTGGTGATCATGCCGCGATAATGAGCACGGTCACAGTTGTGAAAGACGTGCTGATTAATGCCAACACTAACCAGCGTTTGGTGTGATCTTGGTGGAAGGCGTTGCGGGGTAATTTTCACTGTGTGAACAATGTGTCACTGGATACTTTCAGCGCTTAGCACGTCGAGGGAGAAACTCAAACTGGAGCTAGTGACGTAGTGTCATACCCATCGCCCTAGCCCGCGATCCGACACTATCGCGATAGTCGCCGATTCAGCGAGAGCAGATGCTGCGGCTTTGACTGGGTTGTCGTCAGCAGTCAATACGGACTGGTTGATGTCAGTATGCTACCTACCACCTTCGTAGCCACGAGCATATTGCTTGCTTTGACGACGTCTCCCTCCAATCACTTCCAAGGTTACTTATTACATGCGGTTGTCAAGAGTTATGTTGAACGAGAGCAGATGCTGCGGCTTTGACTGGGTTGTCGTCAGCAGTCAATACAGACTGGTTGATGTCAGTATGCTACCACCTTCGTAGCCACGAGCATATTGCTTGCTTTGACGACGTCGCCCTCCAATCACTTCCAAGGTTGTAATATACAATCTCATTTGCTAAAGGCTGCAGCAAATGAGTTGGATATGGTAACTTACAACTTATTACTTGCGGTTGTCATGAGTTATGTTGAAATGCTGCAAGTTGAAGTTATCCCCCAGAGTGGTTGTCAAATTGACCATGTCAATCACTCCGATGTCACAAACGCATCTGATTGGCTAAAACCTTTCCATATCTTTTCGTCCTCATTGTCGAACTTGCATGCTACGAGTCGTACGACTGACTCGTCTCGCGCAGCATCTCCGTCCTCCTCGCTCCAGTCTCCGCGAGCTTTCCACCATGACCACAGCTCTGATCCCCATCGTACGCAGCATTCGATAGTACTTCTGCCTCAAGTACTAACCCGAACGATGCTACATGCAGGCCGACGGCTCCGAAGAGATCGAAGCGATTACTTTGGCCGACGTGTTGACGCGCGGCGACGTCGACGTGACGCTAGCCACAGTCGGCAACAAGCCAAACAACATTGTGACCATGTCGCGCGGTGTTAAAGTGCAAGGTGACGTGGCTATTGGTTGGCAAGAGCTTCGACCTCGTGGTGATCCCGGGCGTGAGTCATATTTTTCGATTACTATTTAGTTTATTATTTTGTAACTATTATAACATACTATTTATTTTACTTTAGGGAATGCCTGGGGCGGAGCACTTACGTGACTCGAAGGAGGTGGTGGCTCTGCTGCAGAAGCAGAAGGAAGACGGTAAATTGTATGGGGCTATTTGCGCCGCTCCGGCCGTCGTGCTGCACACTCATGGGCTACTGAACCCGGGAGCGGCTACCAGCTACCCAAGCTTTGAGTCCAAGATGACAGGCGTGGACTACAAGCATGAAAACGTCGTGGTGAACGGCAAGTGCGTGACCAGTCAAGGACCAGGGACTGCAATGGCCATGGGCGTGAAGCTGGTGGAGCTGTTATGTGGCCACGAGAAGGCTCAATCTGTCGCTCAGGGTTTGTTGAACACCCCCATGTCATAATAATGTGGCAACTGGAAGTGATACACGATGCTGAAAGGGGAATGATGGAATATGGTGGTGCAGAATATGTGATGCAGCTGTAATGTTGAACTTTTCGAGATAAACCGTTCGATTTTTAGCTACAAGCTTAGCTAAGATGAATGGATGTTTGATGGACTGTTCACTCCGAAGAGACTTCGTAATTCTGTCGTTGATCATTGCGAAGAGAAGACGAAAACGCAAATGAATAGTGGACAGTTTTGAGGAAATTTGCAGTTGATTGAGGCCACAATCAAATGTAGGCTCGCCTCCAGAAACCACCAGCAAAACATGATCACTATCAAGCAACTACGACAAATTAACATCAATTGTTTCGAGCAAACCTAATTCACAGTTTTGTTCGTGACAATGAAGATGAAAACCTAGCGACAACATGGCGTTATCGCTGACCCATTGATGCTCGCTGAATTTCCAGTGCTACCAACGATGCAGTTAAGTCTAGGATGGACCCAATATGCTCCAGTACCGCTCCAAATAGTGCCGACGACTTCGACTTGGACAAATGCGACCGTACCTTCAGTAATCTGTCCACCTACTCATTGATAAACTGAGCCCACACCCAAGTGGTAAGCTAATACTTCAACCGATATAATTGCCAATTGGCAGGCACTGATTTTGGGCGAAACCAAGGCTTCAAGCTACGGAAATTCTTCAGATGTTAGCGTATGAAGCACCAGCACCACGGAGTTCGACAGCATTCATTCGCTCCTCCAATTAATTCGATTCAAAGGAGCAACTGATATTGAAGCTACACCATACGCTCCATCCACAACTGGACAGTTCACAAAACGTCGTTCGCTTCTTTGCGTTTATATACCAACGCTAAGCAAGGAACCATTGACGTCGAAGATGACCAAAGTGAAGATAGTCGGCACGCTGATAACCGCGGTTGGGAGCACAAGATGTGCGTTGGCGATTTCGAACGACAATGAACCTCGTCCCTCAAGTCGTCCAGACTGTCACCAAGACCCTATGGTGCATGCTCAACTCCAGCTCGAAGGCGCCGGAGTTCAAGCTAAGCTCGAGCTGGAAGTTTGGTCCCAAACCACCGGAAATGAACGCCGGCAAGGTGAACGACGACGTCCGTAACCCAACAAATTGCAATAACAGCGTGAATGCTGCTGACAAAGTCACGTGCGAAGCTTGACCAAGTACATGTATAGTATTCGATGTATAATACAGGACCGGTAAGGGGGTATTGCAATCAAAAAACAAAAAACGAGGGCAACAATAACGTCAAACCTATAAAAATTCTGTTGCCCTCCACTCGTATCGACAGCTTGTTATTTTCATCTTGCATTGATGTCCAATTCCTCCCAATAATTTGTTATCAACCGCTCAGGTTTTGACTGATACATAGACAAAGTTCAAGTTTCATTCGTCTACAGATTCTCCGTCATTACTTACCACAGCTTAGTTTGACACGTGAAGGTAAAGTTTAAAGATGTCCATTATCACAAGAAGTATATCAATGAAATGCTATATGAAATGTG
>NBNE01001123.1:0-14480 GCA_002215365.1 Phytophthora megakarya | reverse complement strand
CCTCGCACGTGAGGCACTCGAACTGAGACTTAAACTGCTGGCGAGTCCACTGGTTTTGCTTCCGGGCGTTGTGTCAGGATATGCGCCCTTGACGTTGAACGTCCACTGCATTTCCTCCGTGCAGATTACAAGTTGGCCAGACTGCATCTTGCCATACCCCGTAGGCGTGAACGACACGACAAACACAGCACCATCGACGCTGCTGTACGGAGGCAACTCGCCTTCAGCTGGATAAACGGTGAAGGCACTCGATGACCCGGCTGAAAACTCGGCGAGGAAAGCTGCTGGCTGTCGGAATTGATTGCGCAGTTGGAAACTCACGGACGAAGTTTGATTTAGACTTGACTCGATCGAGAGCACGTCGTCTACGGGTGGGTCGCCTGCATCAAGCGAGACGTCAAAGCGCCATAGTCCACCAGAGTTTTTCTTGACTAGCAGAACCACAGAACCTCGATACGGACGCAGCGGCTCGAACCGAATCGTGTACGGAAGTGATCGAGAGTTTGATGGCACTGGTAATGGAGTCACAGTTAGTGCTCGCTCAATCGCAATCGCTGTGGCCATGGGTCCGAATCGATCGGCGTCGATCTCCCACGCAATTGTGAACGTCTCATTGGCAAGAACCATGTCGTCTGCAGCAGCTAGCAGCTCGCATTCGACTCGCTTTTCGACCGAATCACGAGCTTGACACGCTAAAACTGCTAACAATTTCGGATGCAGTGGAGCTTCAGCCACACCACGCAATGGATATCGCCATTCCAGTTCTGCGTACTCATCTCCACCGTGAATCACTATCTCCGATCGAGTCTCACTCACGACCTGAGGTAGAAACGAGATCGGAACTTGAAGAAGTCCAAAGTTTTCCAGTAACACGCGACGTTTCTTGAGTAGCATGTCGAAGGCAGCAAAGTCTTCAGCTACGAGCTTGACATCCACTCGAAGAGGAGCAGGGAACGGATTCTTGAACGTAAAGAGCGTGGATGCAGCTTCATTAACTCGTGTTGTGACCACAAGTGGTTTCATCACACTCGGTGCCCGTCCTCGACCACGAACAGTGGAACGGATTCTTGAACGTAAAGAGCGTGGACGCAGCTTCATTAACTCGTGCTGTGACCACAAGAGGTTTCATCACACTCGGTGCCCGTCCTCGACCACGAGCAGTAAATTCCCAGTCACTTACGACGTCTTTCTCGAAGAAAACGATACTGGTGCTCTCGAAGTCAGATAATGAAGAAGGTGTGTACTCGACCACAACGCTTGATCGGCCAAAAGGAGGCAACAGCACGCGCTTAGCCACTTTGACGCTGTTTGCTCCCGGTGCTGCCGAACTGGAGCCCTTGATGGAAAAATTACGGGTATTGGTGACTTGGAACTGCAGATGAAGTTCTTGGTCGCTTGGGTTTTGCAGCCACAACGGCTGCGTGCACACATCTCCTACAGCACACGACATATCGTCGAGCTCCTGCGGTTCTGCAGGCTCTGCTACGAGGTTCAAACGGTACCAGAATTGCCCAACTGCTTCACTCGCGAACAAAATGGCTCCTTCTTCACCATTTTCACTCGTCACGAGCAAAGGCGAGTAGACCAATTCATAGACACCCGACTGACGAGCATCTAGTACAAATGTCGAGGGTCCCAGCAATCCACGTCCTTGTAATTCGACTGTGAAGGTTGTTTCACTGTCCAAAGGGTTAACCAAACCGATCTCAATGCCCATGGCACCTCGGACTGGTGCTCGCATTTCGAGTGTTGTCTCTGGTTCAGGCGGACTAACCGATGCCTCCACTGTGTACCACAGATATTCGCTCGTAGCTTCATTCGTGAAAGTGACGGAGCCAAAATACGAACCGCTTACAAGTGGACTGAAGGTTAACGGGTACTTGACCACACGATTCGTGCCGCTACCTGCATCCACCGTAATGGTCGAAGCTCCAACAACATCTCGTAGATCGGACTCCACTTTAAAAACTTGTGCTGCGGTCGTATCGCCCCCAGGTAATGCGAGCAGGTCGAAATTGTGGACGATACTGGAGCGAGCTTGACATTTCAATGCGATATGGTCCTGAGCGAGAGGTTCTTCACCGTAACCACTGAGCTCAAACTCGAACTGTTGCTGTGTCGCTGTGTTCATGAGTACAAACGACCTGGTTTCGTGGTACATCCACGAAGGCGTGAATGACAGTGGATATGTTGCTGAACGTTTTGGAGGGACTACAAGTGCTGGAGGTCCTGAAAACATTGTTGCCGGAGGTTTTCCAGTTGGAGCATTGCCACAGCTTTCAGTCTTACCATTGCTGAAAATGGCTTTGAGAGACCACGCTGTATCTGTCGGGTTCGAGAGAGGAATCTCTTGAACGATACTGTGACGAGCTGGGGCTACGAATTCCAACTGCGTCTTCACATTTGGTTCTCTCACTTTGGCAACTAAATCATACACCCGCAGATCACTGCTCCCGCACACAGTGTTTCGAGAGCGAAGAAGTAATTTGCAGGCATATCGACCTGCACCCTTCGGTTGGAAGTCAATCAGGACACTATTTGTACCAGCGCTTGCGGAGCGAGGGGTGCCAAGCCTCACTTGATTACCTTTCAGCGGCAGCTTTGGTCCTGACGAATCGATCACAGAGCTGTCGGATCTGCCTGTAGCTGGTATTACTTTGCTCGTGCTGGTCGTGAGAATCAACTCGGGAATATTCGCTGTGAAGTATGAAGAATTGATGTCGACGTGGAAACTTGTGTGATGGTTCTCCTCACATCGTTTGAGTCCATCCTTCAATTTTGTACGGAGATGACCATTTGCCCGTTCAACGAAGACACTCAGAGCACGATTGAGTAGTGGGTTTTTGATGGGGATCGTCAGCTCTCGGACAAAACGGAAGCGTGCAGCCGCTGCACCAGTTCCTGTCACACTTGCTGCAGTTGAAGCTTCACATTGAATTTCCAACGTTTCCAGACTTGCCGGCAGGTTGGCCACAGCATGAATTTCGTAGAGAAACTCACCGATGTTCTCGTCTAAGAACAACAATTGGCATCGGTAGTTGCCTGGGACTAGCGGAAGGAATTCTAGCTTCACCTTCGCAGAGCCATTTTTCCGGATAGACAGCGACGCACCACTAAGCCCCGACTGCGGTACAGCCAAAGCACCACCATCACCTGACGTGGTCTCCCCAATATTGCTCGTGTTACTTCCAGAGATGCCAAAGTCTGGCAGATAGAAGGGCTGTTGAGCACCGATGCACCACAAGAAATCTCCATCATCTCCACGAGTTTTGCTGGCGATACTCGCTCTCCTACCGAACGAAGCCATGTCTGATCCCATACCAAAACCTGTCGAATTGCTGCCACCTTGACCCGATTTCCGACGATTTCCACCTCTGGCTGATGGTAAGACACCGGTTGCGACGGACCCTGAACCAGCAATATCAGTCGTAGTTTCGGGGGTTTGCTGTTGCTGCGTCATGGACAATTTGAAATTTGCATTCGTTGGGAATTGGTTCTCGATCACGATCTCTTCAACGCGCTTTTCGTACGTTTTGGCTTCCAGTTGAATGATACGAACTGGTTTGCGAGACACGATGTTGGATTCCAGTAAGAAGACCATAGTTGCTCCGCTTCCGCCTACGGACGTTGATCCTGCAACATCCCCTCGAACTGCTTGAAAAACTAGTCGAGCAGTGACTTTCCTCGAGAACCGAGGTCTGAAAGTAACTACAAACGCAACCGTTTTTCCTGGATCGAGCACAAGTTCATTCGACTCGATCGTGAATTCACTCGCTGTAGCAACAGCTTCTACTCCAGTTGCTCCACTAGCCCCGAGGCTAGTTCCAATAGAATTGCGATCTATTCCATCCAAGAAAACATGATAGTGCAAAGGTCGAGCACTAGGATTCTTGAGTTCGATGCTCTTTTCCATCACTTGACCCAAGCCACCACGAAATTCAATCGTAGCTTTCGGAATAAACTGAGGTAATGTCTGCTGCAAGTGCAGTAGCAATAGCAGTATCTCTCGACCTGTGTATTGACGTAGGAACCGTGCTGGGTCCAGTCCGAAGTCAAGGCCAAAGGCTCCTAACGTCTGCAATAATACACCCACTTGATGCTGAAGTTGTGCCGCGGAAACCGGTCTTCGTGCTCGTGTAGACTCCGGTATCCAGCGAAAACAATTGTAAGCACCTTGATCAACGGAGATCGTTGGAATGTGGGCAGCTACGAGGTGGAAAACCCACCGACCATCACGCAAGTCACGTCCAATATCTAACAATTGGGTTTCGAGGATTGTAAGCACCTTGATCAACGGAGATCGTTGGAATGTGGGCAGCTACTAGGTGGAAAACCCACCGACCATCACGCAAGTCCCGTCCAATATCTAACAATTGGGTTTCGAGAATCGCTCCTCCTGTCGATTTTGACGTAGCGGTGACGGATTGTTGGGGTTTGTGAAGTAAACGCACCCGATCACAGAGCCATTGGATCAAAACCATTTCAGCCTCACTATAAATGTTGCTACCTTGACACGCTCGTCCTGTGGAATTCGACTGCTTGTCACCTTTTCGTTTGTCGTTTCGAGCACTGGTATCTCCAGTTGTCGCTCCACCGTCTCCCGTGAGCTGCATCTGGTACCCTTTCCACGTGATTCGTGAAAGCAAAAAACATTTAATGACCTGGTAGATCACTTTCATCCAAGCTGCTGTACTAACACTGCGCCATTCATTCTTGAGTATTCGACGTCTTGATACGAATGGCATCGTCGCATGCGAGAGAGACGAAAACAGTGCCGGATCTGCTTGGGGGCTTTCACATGCTCGCAAGTAAAATTCTTGTGCTAATAAATGTTCTGGAAACACGTCATGTACCATGGCCCCGTACGACCGAAGGAATCGCAAGAGCTCCATGAATTGAGTAGTGTTGTGTGTAAGTTGGTCCTTTTTCGAGGGTTGAGCTGCAGAAGATGCGGGAGTTCCGCCAGTTTTGTTAGTCGTGTTTGTTGCTTCGGCATTCTTTCGTTTGTTGGTAGCACCAGCATCTCGTAAAGTTGGAACTGCAGGTCCTCCGGGTTTCTTAACGCAGATCATGTCCAGCAACTCATACAACGGTCGTCCTCCATTATCTGCGAAGTCTTCAGGAAACCGAACGACGGGTGTTCGAAGGAAATTCGCGTTGAGGTACTGTATTACAAGTTGAATTTCCCCCTCTGAGAACGTGTTGTCGCTCGAATTTTGCAGGAGCGTTGTCGGTGACTGCATACTCGAGCCATTGCTTGAATCTTCCTCGTTCAAACTGGTTGACGGATCTACTACCACGAAACCATTTGCAGTTGCATTGGGTTGTTGCCCTGTCGATTCCTTGTTCTTTTCTACCTCGACTAGAGCTTGTCGAGTCGATAGCAAGTAGACCGGAAAATGACCCGATGGATGAGTGTAGAATTGAAAGTCACTCTCTGCTTCCAGGTCCAATTTGGAAGACTCTTTTCGTTGAGTACTGCGAGGTGACCAATTTCCATCGTCGACTTCTGCACCAAGTTTATGGGCTAGCAGGAAGTTGTAGTTCGTGAACAAACAATTTTCCGCACACCCAGCCACAGGTAAAGCGAAGGAATTCCCGTCCAGATCAAAGAATTCGAGTCTTGCATTGAACGCCACACTCGCTGTACTGGAGAATCGCAATTCAACCGGAAGTGTTGGGCACGCCATACTCAGCGTTTTCCCACGCGGAAAATTGACTGTCAATGGGGCTCGAGATGTATCAAGCGGAATTCGGCATGAAAGCTCTAAGTGATCATACCCCGTAGCATGAACTTGGAAATGAGCACTTGCAGTCACACCCAGCGGAACTGTAGGAAGTACGACTCGATTTGTGGAGAAAGACAGGTGCGGGTGCATTCCTTCGCCTCTTAAACTCAAATTCACGTAAGGTTCGTCATCAACCATTAGCGGTAGTTCATCTTCCGCGTATTCCACAGCATCCAGCGGTAAGAAGCTCACTCGAATTGACACCTCCTCTCCTGGTGCCAACTCACCTTTATCAGGAGCAACATGGAACACAACTGCAGTGGCGCTGTTTGTCGGATGGGCCGATGCAATTCGTTTCGCTAAAGTGGATCCCGAAGTTGGTCCAGTTGAACCTGCAGCGGCAGCACCAGCAGCGAATGTCACGAGATTTCCTTGTCGAAGTCTCGTAGTGTCAATTTGCCAACGGATCGTTTGCTCATGATCATTACTGAGCACGAGTTGCTTCGTGTAGGGCACTTTTCGGATACCGTCTCGCGTGATAATACATCGGTTGAAATGCATCGTTGAAGACGAGAACCGCAGTCTGGGCACAACAGCACGAGCTAGAACTCGACGTTTGAGTGGGTGTGTGGATGTGTTATTTGGACCAGAAGAAGAACTTACACCAGCAATTTGCAGCGGAAGTACGAGATCGTGACTGCCTTCTTTCAACGGAGTGAAGACGAGATGACACGACACTGTTGCATGTGGAGGCAAGCAAATTTGCCACTTCAAACACGTTGCGTCATTTTTCACAGTGTCTTGATCGCTCTCGTCGTGGGTGTTGATAATATCGCGAGGGTTTTCCTCCGTCAACGGAATAAAGATGTTGCTAGCATCGTCAAGGTGAGCGAGCAAACGCGGAGGAGTTGCAAGTGCAAATTCCTCCGAAAACGCTGAAGTTCCGAGATCTAGTAGCAAACATGCAGGAATGGAGCTGTGGTTCTCGAGCGAAATCACCCTCGGAACTGAAACACCCAACACCACTTCTCCAAAGTCGAGAGCTTTGGCTGGAGCGAGAAAAACTTCAGGCACAAGTACAGAAGCACTTACTGGAAGACGTAGCACTTTACCCCCACGTAACGTTACCACAATGTGCACCTGGACCGATCCATCCAACGTAATTGCGCGATGTGGTAGAAGTTTGACTGTCAGTTCTGTTGAGTCCTGTGGATCGATGCCTCCTTGAGCTGGAGATAAATGCAAACCTATCGTTGTACTCATTGAAGGTGGGTCGACACTTGCATAGAACACAGCTCGAGTGTGTATGCCCAAATTGGCTAGTGTCAGTCGCTTTTCCCGTTCTACACCGACTGAAATGGTTCCGAAATCGACTTTCTTCTCACGAGCAACCACTTTCACTTCGGGAAGCAGAGCTCGGCAGTTCATTGTTCTCTTTTCACCTCCAGTGACGTCAAGTTGAAACATTTGCGCTAGCCACACCGTTCCGCTTTTGTGTGAGATGCCTAGTGTGGACATTGTCTGTGCTGTCATGGACGGCGGAGAATACACTACCTTGCAAATCATAGTACCTGATGGACCAAGTGTGCCGCTAGAAGGAATAACTTCAATTACGGGCGTCATGCCGTTGATGTTGGACTTCTCAGCTATCGTCATGGTTGTGACGGTGGTGGTGGCATTACTCTTGGATGAATCGGGACGAGAAGCTCCGTCAGGTGTGGCCAGTAGGGGTAAACGAGTCCAAACAAATGGAGCTTCAGAATCGCAAGTGTTGGTGATCACCACCTCACGTGTTACTGTCGTGCTCAAGTCAAGTGTTCCGAATTCAAAACGAAGTTCCTCAGGTGCGAGTTCAACAACGATTGGAGCGACTTCAGCGACGATCGTGACTTGACGTGGATAAATACCATTGATCGAGTACGTGAGTACCTGCTGGAAAAATTGTTCTCGCGAAGAGCAGAAGACGAGATCAAACCCTGCCTTGGTTCGTGGGGGAACAACTTGAGACGTTAACCTTGTTTTTTGTGATAATTCTTCCAGCAGACCGGGAGCTCCCTCCTTTTGATTAGAACCCAAGTGCAGGGTGACGAGAATATTGTGCTGAAGATTATTCTGCACCGTGAGGCTTCGCACGGCACTCCCATTGACACTGAGACGACCGAAATTGAGCGTTTTCGGACCAGAGACCACTTGCTCTAGTTCGTCAAATTCCAATGTTCGAGCACAATCCGCTAATTCTACGGGTGTTGCAGGTGCAGCTTTAAACTTCCTCTTGACCAGCTTCAATTCGTCGAAAAAGCCTTTGGTCTGGCCAGCATTACCACCGCCAGGATGCTGGTTGAGCCAAAGAGGATCATTTGGTTTTGCTAGTGAACGTGGCAGTCGCAATTCCGGTGGTTGAGGTCTGCTTTCTCTCTCCATTCCAAGATCGACGTCGTCTTCTTCGTCTTGATTGCTTCCTCGAGCGTGAGCGACACTTTTCTTCAGACTTTGTGCCTTCCCTGTCCAGCCTTTAGTTTTTGCCTCGCGTTGTACTCGACATTTCGTTAGATAATCATTGTACGCAGCCCGATGATCAGCACGACGAGCGAGTTCTTTGACGCAGTAGGTAAGATGAGTATTGTTCGTGCCTTGAAACTCAAATTCATCTAGTGCTGCAGTTCCATTCAGCGCCGCAAGTTCATACGGAGGCTGACGCTGAAATCGTCGCGATAATTTCCCTTTCGTGTGTTTGGCTTCCTCTGGGAGTAAGAACTTGTACTTCGGTGCGAAATCTGCAGGTAAAGCCAATGGACCACCCACGAGGCGTTCACTCGCGGGAGGAACAGGCCCAACCGCAGCAGCTTTTCCAAGAACCTTAACAGGAATTTCCAAGACGTCACCGTTGATGCGTAAAAGCAAAATACTGTTGAAAGTACCAAGTTGCGTTGGTGCGAAGCTCACAACGAGACTTTGAGACTGTAAAACGTCTAGACGGCCAGTTCGGGGGCTTATCGAGTAATGTGCGACTCCTTTCGGAACTTCAAAGCGAACTGGAAGACCTGACACGTTTTTCAGAGATATCAACAAATCCGCCCGATCGTAGGAGCGAATGTCTCCAAAATCCAACGGTGGAATTGGTGATAACTGCAATCGAGGGGTGTAAGTCTTCGCTGAGACTTCGAACGTCAAGTTCTGAGCCTGTAAATCCTCACAAAGGATGGAGGCAAAAGCGCTAAGTGGCTGTGCAGGTGCCGGTAATAGCATGAAGGGAGAATTCGAGTCGTTGCCTGAATAATCTCCTCCATCTTCTGCGTTTTCTTGTTTGTTTTCAATCATTTGAATGTATTCCGCTGTCTTTGCTCGTGGGTGATAAATGAAAGTAAGCAACGTCTCACTGAAGGGAGCAATGCAGCCGTCTGCGGGACGTTGCCTGAATAATCTCCTCCATCTTCTGCGCTTTCTTGTTTGTTTTCAATCATTTGAATGTCTTCCGCTGTCTTTGCTCGTGGATGATAAATGAAAGTAAGCAACGTCTCACTGAACGGAGCAATACAACCATCTGCGGGGGATATCCGAAGCTCTTTACGTCTCTCGTACGTCTCTCGATCCTCCTCGACGGCTGGGCCTCCTGCTGCCGCACTACTTCCAAAATTGATCGATGTCTTGAATTTCAGCGGCTGAGGACCATTATTCCGTAGCAAGGTCTCGATACTCCGCGTCTCACCGGCGAACAGTGATCCGAAAAACAGCGACTGCACAGGTTCCAGTCCTTGTCGTCGTACCAACTCCGCTGTGTGCTCCACGATGGTACCTGAGACATCAACGATTTTCTCGGCCGAAGGAGTATCCGAACTTCTAACGTGACTGTCGTCGTCTTCGTCTTGTGCAATTTCCCAGATGCGAACTCGAACGATGTCTCGAAATGTGCCAGTCTCGGCGCCTTGAGCTTCCACCTTGATGTTCACTGTTTCGTGCGGATTCAACCTCCCTCGCTGTGGTGACACCGTGATCGCAGCTCTCGAACTTGGAACAGCATTTTGATTGCCTGCATCCAGCACCTCAACCAGGAACTTTCCAGGTCGCGATCCGGAGTTTTGCACCTCGACAACTTGAGCCGCTCGCTGGCTGAGAACCACCAGCCCCAAGTCACACAACATCGGCGAAATGTCCAACAACGGACAGGCTCGACGAGCCATCAGCGGCATTTCCAGGGACGATCCGTCCTCTCCTCGAAGGTGCAGGACGTCGTGGACGATAGCAGGGTCGTCTGAATTGGGCTCATTTGGTACTTCGAAGGTCACTTCGTACTTGGTACTGAGACCGGGGGGTAGTGTGACGGTGGCGTTTTCCGTCCGGGCGAGGTCCCGACCTCGTAGCAACACTCGGAAAGGTGAAGCGTGCGGTGGGGGTGACAACCGGAAGCGAATTACACGGTCACTCGCATTGCGTACACTCCAATTGGCGACGTAGCACGAACCTCGTTCGAAAGCCGAAAATTCCACGGCGGCCGGCGCCACTTGCAATGCCGAAGTTGTTCGATCCCCACGAAGGCCGCAAGGGGTTGAAGGACGCCCAACTGCCGTCGAGGTCGGCATCGCAACAAAAGATTCTGAGGACGGACGTGTCCGACCTGAGAGTCGCCGTCCGTTCAAGGTTAGCAATGAGGTTGCGGTGGTTGAGTTGATGAGACCGATACCAATACAACGGTGGAACTGAGAAACAAACGACCCATTGAAAGAACTAATCCGTTTGTCTTCACTTTGGTTGCAACGTGTAAAATGATCTTGTCAAGAATCCTATCTGGCTGGAATACCTACTTGCGGAGACTTCCGCCCATTGTGCTGATCTAGAAAGGTAAAGAAAATTGTTAATTATCCGTGCAAATTCAACACAAACCAAAGTTTAGAGTACCCATTCGAGTTCCTCGTTTGCTGCATTCTGAAGCTGAATCGCAAGATCAGCGACTTCCTGTTGGTGCGTTTGCAACTCCGTCTCAAGAGATTCAATCGATCTCTGCTCGTATTGCTCCAGCTCTGCCTCAACCTGCTGCAAACGAGATAACTCTGCTTTGAGTTCCCGAATCTGCAACTTCTGTCGACGGATTTCTTCCTGACATCACAAGTTAGATGGACGTCCCGTTATTATTTAGACAAAATGTTCATGTGGAACCTTTTCTTGTCGGTCATGACGCAGCGATGCCGTCTGAATTTGCAATCTTCGACGAAGATCAGCTAGCTCGGTGTCCGTCAAAACATGCACGTGTTGTCCTGTCGGCAGAATTTCGGACGAAGTGTTGGTGTGAGGTGACGATGGAGACATCGTTTCATCCTTCGCTTCATCCTCAGCAGCATCCTCTGCGATGGCGTCAGAGCTATAGCGAATGCCCAAGATATTTCACAGTAAGGCGAAGTCAGCAGATTAGAAACACGGTAAAGTCAAAAATTGTTTGCGTTGCATTAGTCTTGTGAGTGACATCACACGATCCAGTGTAGGGTACAGGGGTGCATACATTGAGTAGTGAGAGGAATCTAATCCTTCTCGCTGTTTGTCTCCCTGCTCCTGGATGTAGTTTTCGGTGGCTCGACTGTGCGAAACACCAATTTCACTCTGATTGGTGCTGTTAAGTTCCGAGTTGGTGTCGTGACTGGTACTTGGCATCGTGGAATTTGTGTCGTCTTGAGTTTCATCGGAGTCAACCGTCGATAGCAACTCCTGAATCTCCGGCAGAACCAGGAGATTGTTCACACTGACATCAAAAGAATCGAGTGGAGGTGTCGAGGACATGACTGTTGAATTGCAGGAACCGATCCGAGTAGTGCTTGACGCTTTGGATAATGATCTCATACCGTTTGGTTGACACTGAGGAGAAAATTTCAGCTCAATATGTCTCACTTTCACATGACGAATAAGCGATAGTGCTTACCGTGTTGCCGGGGTAGTAATGCACCACTTCTAGCAATTTTCCACTGTTGTCACTTGTCCGGGTCTCAATTTTATCGTTATCAGAGACTAAAATGTTAAACCTATTTTTCAAACATTTTCATTTCAACCTGTTCAGTACTTCTTCAGTAGTTTAGCGACTTTCATTTTACTTGCGCTGGTGGTTGCTCATCAAATTGATCTAGGAGAAATGTAACACAACAGCTAGTTAGTACCCACCTACCACCTACAACAAAAATATACCAATACAAATGTGATACCCAGTCGCGTTCCACCTTTGCCGCGTCCTGAAGTTTTCCCGAAAGATCAGTAATTTCGCTTTGGTGGATCTTGAGTTCTTCCTCGAGTGACTCAATTGAGCGTAATTGGTACTGTTTGGTCTGGGATTCGAGATCTTGTAAGCGTGCCAATTCTGCTTGGAGTTCTTGGATCTGCTTCTTTTGTCGTCGAGACTCCTCCTACCAATAAATGCACAAGGGTTAGCAATACACGAACTGGTAAATCTCAACAAAAGTCCACCTTCTTGCGCTTTCGATAACGACGAGATGCTGTCTGCATCCGCAACTTTCGACGAAGGTCGTCGAACTCGATAGAGTTCAAGACTTTGACCTTTTGGCCAGTCGGTAAGACACTTGACGTCGTGCTTGGTGGTGGTGCTCCTGGTTCCTCGTGGGGAGATCCTGCCTCGTGAGGAATTTTGGCAGTCATCGATCGCTGATTCATTGGATCTTCAACTTGGGGTTGCACTGGCAAAGTTGGAGAAGGTGACGGAATATCCGCAGTAGCAGCCGAAGGTATGACGTCTGGTGCCCCACCACAGAATGAGGGAACGGGAGAATTTCTGGCAAAACAGCGAGAACCTATTCAATATTTATGAATTGATCAAGTACAGACAGCAACACTTACATTAACGGTGGCGACCATGGATTCTGCAGCTCGGATGGAGCATTCGGAAGCTGTAGAAGAGAACTTGGCCTACATAATCCAGCAGAATGCATCACGAATAGCGATAATGAGACCAATAAAAGTTAGAGGATCTACTTCTTGCTACTCAAAGATGTGAGAATTAGTGCGTACAACACAATAGCTTAGGGACAAGGGCGGCATACATTGAGTTCTGCATGTGCTGAGCGAGGCCTAGAGCTGCATCTGCTCCCTGTTGCTGCACTGCTGCCTGAATCTGCAGCGCTTTGTGTCCTGGTGGGTATTTCTCCTCGAAACTTTCGGGGTTAGAAGATGAGGTTTCATCATTCGGAGGACGTCTCGCTTCTTGGTCTCCATTATCCTCAGCACTGGTTTCAACGTTGCTGTGCATTCCGTTGTCACCACTTTCGTTCTCATTATCCGTGCCACTGACCGTGACGTCTCGCTTCTTGGTCTCCATTATCCTCAGCACTGGTTTCAACGCTGCTGTGCATTCCGTTGTCACCGCCTTCCTTGTCATTATTCGTGCCACTGATCGACAGCTCAGTGACGCTAGAGCTGTGGTTATTGTCGGTGGTGGTGCTTGCTGTCGTGGACGCATTCGTCGAAGAAACCCTCGTCGGATCCGGGCTGTCGGCAGCCAAGAGTTCCAACACCTCCTCCATCATGGCTCGGTCACTCATGCTTGGGCTAAAAAGATAAACTGGTCGCTGCCACGACATACCGACTACGACGATAACATCTGATGGAAAGCGCACTGCTGAAATTGTAAATGGCGCGTGCTTCGAGCGATGGAATCTGCGACGGGAGTTGAGAACGGGCCCGACGTCGGTGAGAAACGTGCCAAAACCTCTGTTTGCTTAACTCATTACCGATTCCGCCCTGGTCATCCAACGTCCTCAACTCCGATGTCTTTTTCCCGTAATTTCAGGCAGTGAATATCATTGCAAGCACGATGCCTGCTAGTGTGAACGCCGTGTCCCGTACTCTGGTGGCTGTGCTGGTTTCTTTGCCACCGAAGCATGGAATTTCAGTCGAAGGAATTCGCTCTAATGCCTCGAGAAGATCCGCGTACGGCTCTTGCCACGACGTGGTCTGCATCAAGCCGTAGTGCGTCACTGCGAACGTCCCAGCTTTACCATCCGCCGAGTCTTCGAGATACCGTTCGGTGTCCGGGTTCAACGCGTAAAAGTATCCACCTTGAACTGTGCCTGCGAAATCGATGAGATAGTCGAGCACAGCAGTTTGATGGGGTTGAGCGATCCCGTAGACGCCACTAAACGCGCCTAGGACCATCGGAACGTCCGAATTGCTCGGGAGTTCGCCCAACGCTTCGTTCATAGCCGTCTCGTAATTCAGCAGCGTTTCTGGGATGGAAATGTGCTCGTACGCACTGCAGGCGAAGTGGGAATCACTGCAACCGAGTTTGCTCTCGGTCTCAGTGCCGTTAATGTAGTCAACACACAGCGTCTCCTTTTGCTTGGCTTTGAGCTCAAGCGACTCAAACTGCTCGATATCGTCCGTGCAGTTGGATTCCGGAGTGTACAAATAGTTTTGGGGGTAGACCCCATGGGCGTGTGCGTGTGGAGCGAAGACGATCTTGTTGTTCGTGCTCACATTGAGGGGGTTGAGCGTCGCGTTCTTGAGGTTGCCCCCGTTCCAGTGGTTGCTGAGTCCGTAGTCCTCGTTGACCCGGAAGCGCTGGAAATCCGTGAAAGAGCTCGCTCCACCCACAAACACGAGCCATTGGGGACACCGTTCAAGGATCGCATCGGCCATAGCTTGTGCAGCGTTGCGCCAGTCCGTCGTCTCGTCCGCGTCTGCTGGGTCTGCATTCCACTGCGCACGCAACATCTCGTCTTTGAGATCCACTCCGATGATGTTCCAGAACCGAGCACCACAAAG
>NBNE01001122.1:0-14489 GCA_002215365.1 Phytophthora megakarya | reverse complement strand
ATACACCTTTGGGCGGTCAAGTGTTCACCCACTTCGTCACAATCGTCTCGCCCCTCGGCGTACGCAAGTATTTGCCATTCATTGTACTTGCTCGAATCGAGCCTGACATACCCCACTTCACGTGGGAGTTCTCCTTTGGGTATCCACAGGACCACAGAGGAATGCTTGTAGCACCGGGCTGTCCCATCCGACACGTTCGTCAGGCGTACCCATACAGGCTTGCCCCTGCGGGATTCCATCACCGTCGGTACCATTTGTCTGGTCCTTCGAATCCATAACTCGTGTGTTGCACGTGAGGGTCTCTTCCGAGGCAGTCGGAACTGTCGCCATTCACCTCGAGGAACATACAAGTCCTCGGTCGGTCTACCGACGACTTGGGCTCCATACGGTTCGTCATCCGCGGCACCAACCGACTTCACCAGTGGTACTGTTACCTCGTCCGGTAGTGTGGCAGTGCCATGAAACAAATCCAATCGTACACCTGCGGGGATCATGAAATCTTTCCCAAGCACGACGTCAACACCCGCACTGTGGTCCATAATCCACATTTCGAACTCATACACCCGCTCCCATCCAAGGGTGATCTTAACGAGTGTTCGCCATCGGGTCTCCAACACCCCACGGTTGATTCCTCGTACTTCCAAGCAGCGGCCATGATCGGACACTTCACGTAAGCGCAGTCGCTTAGCGTACGCTGCCGATATCACGCTGACATTAGCTCCAGTGTCTAGCAGAACCCTCGTTCGAGTGTCGTCAATAGCACCCATGACTTCAGCTCTCATTCTCTTTCGTTTGTCGTATCGTTGGGATGATCACCACCCTAGTCTCTCGCATGGTAACAGCTTCGCAATCCGGGCGAGGCTTCGGGATGATGTCTCGTTTGGTTCCCGACTTGAAGCCGAAGCCTCTGTCAGGTACCCATCATACTCTCCAACGTCCAATTCATCCGCCTCGTTCTCACCGAGACTTCGATCGTTTCCTTCTACAATTTCCGTCGTATTCACAAATCCCATTTCACGGTCTTCGGGCCATTTCACCTCTCCTGCGAAGGCAAACAAATAGTCTGTATCTACTGCGGGCTCAGCTAACTGTCGCAGCCCGATAGGAACCGACCGAGTTTCAGTTGGCGGGCTGTCTAGTTTAAATGATTCCCGTACACCACGCTTTGCAGCATCGGCGTCAAATCGTTTTTGTTGACTTTCGACCGGAGGAGGCTGGGGAGTTCGTTGAAGGCTACACACTTTCCAGGATCGTGAACTTGCTTGCACAATTTGCTTCGCTTGTAGCAGTAATGGACGGAGTGAGTCAAACCTCCGCACGCTGCGCAAGGACCATACTGCTGCCGTCCGTTGCGGTTGCCACGGGCGGAACCTCTGTCATTGTTGAAATGACCATCACCTTTAGAGCGTCGGTTGTCCGATCGTGCGAACGTTCCTTCCGCAGCTGTACGGCGTTTATGGTCGTTTGCTGCCGCGACGTGACCGCGCTCGGTCTCGCCAGCATAGTCGTACTCTGAACCTCTGTTGGAGTATCGATCTTCGTGATCTCGACGCTCTCCATCACCGAACGAGTCCACGTTCGACTCATACCCGTGGTCGTACGACCCTGAGTGACTCGTCTGCGACCCGACTGAGGTCTCGTTCAAAGCAGTGCCCAGATCGGATAACGCATCCGCAAGGGTAATTCTCGGTTGGTACGGCGACTCGTCCCTGCGGTGGTCGTCTCGGTAGTGGTTGTTTCGGCGGTAGTTGCACCTTGAGTCCTCGTTCCGACTGCTATCGCGTCGGCGACTACCATCTTGACCGCTGGAGCGCCTCACCGAAGAGTCGCGTTTTGTTTTCCGGCCCCGACGTTATTTCAAAATATCGTTTATCATATCCTCGAGATCGTGAATATCCTTCACCTGTACGTGGCGCAAACGCTCTTCGAGACCTCTGTCGTCGCACGTGTCGAGGAAATGTACCACGTGGTTCTTAGCTTCGCGGCCACCATTCTCGAACTGTACCCCTGCGTTACGGGCATAGCCATTGAGCCGGTTGAGGTAGTCGCACACGTGTTCCTTGACCTCACGCTTCGCAGGGTAGTACCTAGCCTTCGCAGACTGGTTGAACTTGGAACAGTAGTACTTGATGAACGCGTCGCTCAAGAGTTTCCACGTGCGGCGGGTCTTGCGTTGAAATTGCCGGTACCAATACAAGGCCCCGTCTTGTAAACTTAACTCGAACGCCATGCACCAATCGTTAGGTGGGGCGTGCGTTCATTTCATCTCGTATATGAAGTGCCAAGCCACTACATGGACTTGTTTCGGTAACCTGAAAATGACTTGATGTTACTCAACGGCAAGTGAGTTGTAGTTTCGATCCTGGGTGTCAAGTTCTTTTCCTCTTTCGCGCTCAATTCGCGGATTTGTCGTGCCCACTCCTCCGTGAGGTCCCCTTCGATATGATCGACATCCAAAAGGTCCCTTCCATCATCAGACGAGTCCTTGTTCAGATCGTAGCGACGGTCTGGCGGCTGAGCCGGACCCTTGTAAGTGTTAGGAGTCTGCCACGAGGCCTCGTTCTCTTTCATCGCTCGGCCTTGGTGGCACGCAGACCTCGGAGTCACCATGTGCGAGTCGTGCATGTACGGGGATCCTTTGGATCCGAACACGCCTGTTGAAGACTCGTTGAGCTTAACCGGGGTTTGAGGTAGTGGAACTTGCGAAGGGTCCGCAGGCATGAAAGCTTGGCGGGCTACCTCCTGACGGCCTGGAGCAACTTCTTCCACCCCGAACGCCGCGCAAAGTTTATTCTTCCACTTGCGTAGGGATGTGCCGGCATCGGCAGGTGGCCGATGATAAGTACACGAGTGATGGATATGGTGGGCTAGAAATCGTTCAGTGTGTCGATGGCCTCACAGCGGTAGACCTCCGGGATTTGGCCAGCCTCGTCGACTAGGGTGGTGATGTTGACGCGCTCACAGTGCACCCTCGCTTGGACCGTCCTCTCGGCATAGCGGACTTGGAAGGCATGCTTAATTCGACGATGGTGCGTCGTTAATTTGCGTTGATCCTGTCACACTACCGTCCGGACAGACTCGCTCAGAAGGTGTTCGCGTCGACGACACTCTTGAAACGTTTGTTGGTCAAGTTCCGCCAGTTACGTGCTTAAGTGGACCCAAATACCCACACAACTGTCCAGAATATGCTGGATGCTCGGAGCGAGACCACCAGGGCGAGGGCCGACTACGCCACCCTGTATGAGTTTTACTGGGGTGAAGCTCGGCGTTTGCAGGAGCAGTTGGACGCAGCACATCATCGTCGCCAGGACGATCTACGTGGAGTTTTGGAGGAACATGAGCTGGAGACGCTGGTCCTTCGTGAGGAGATTGTGGAATTGCGCTCCCAAGTAAAGAATCTCCGACTTCTGCGGCGTAGCCGTCTTGGTTTGCGCCACCTTGGCGCCCCCAGATTGATGAATCGCGACCAAACGCGGGTCAATGATAATTGAAAACGGCTTCAGAGTTTGTTGGAGCGCTTCCATGGTGGTGGCACCCTCTGAAAAATCCTGGAGTACTTTGATCGAAGTCACGGCAGTGGACGACCCATTCACTCAGAACTCACTGTTCGTCACTCTCCCTGAAGATGATTCCGATGAAGAAGAGAAGGACCAGGGCGGAGACACGGAGGGTAAAACTGCTAAGGGCGGCAAAGACAACGAAGTCGATTTGACCCACCAAGATTCCAGCGCCAGTGAGCCTTCATCGCGGAAGACTACACCCACCAAGAAAAGGGGATCGCGTGGTTCCTAACGCAAGGCCCCGGACCATCCACAACTACGCCCTTCTGGACGGACCCCTTCCTCCGACGAAGCTCGCTCCCTCTCGAACCCGTTGATGTTCTCTGAGTCACACGTTCGGGAGATTATGAAGAACGAATCAGTGGTGTGGGACAATCTTCGCCCTGAGGTGGTTCTGCTAATGCGAGCAGGCATTGGTTACTAGAGATCCATAGCCATGCTGAGTGGAGTCATCATGACTAACAACTTGTTTCCGCCATCGGCGCTCACGGAGATGTTGGTGAGCATGATGTTCTGGAACCGCTTGGATGGTTCACGCTGGGCCAAGTATGTCCCATACCGGTTCTATCTTCGCGCGGAACTACGGCTGGGTTCCTTGCACGATGAGGGTGTTAGTCCTGAATACTGGCTCGACCTGGTGGATGCCGATGTACGCGTGGCCCAGGCGTTTATCGATGACGTCAGCTGCGAACATGACGAAGTTCAGCGTGGCGCCACTTACAACCCGGATGACGATGTCGACCAGGATGAAGATGCCGTCCAAGGCACGGATAGGGCTCCCTCATCCCCTAAACGTCGCCGTACTTCGTTGTCATCGCATTCGGACGCACCGGCGACCCAGCCAGCCGCCACGACCGACACACCATCAAAGCGCATGCGCTCAGGTACTTTACACCGTCAGTCACCTTTGGCACAGGTTGATTCTGGTAACCTTACTGTGGCGGACACTGAAATCGTGGAAGTTCCGGTCCTGGGGTCTCATATTGGCGTCACTATGGTATTCTGATGACCTTCGCCCCTTCGTCTGCCCACGTGGTACATCGGTCTGCGGCTTTCCCGGACAACGCACCCAACAAGGCGGGTGGTATCCAGCCTCTTAAACAGCGCTTTGTTTTGGCTGACGTGCAGGCGTTGTTGACCACAAAACCCTGGGTGACTATGTTCGAGAGTCGTGTGAAGCATTTGGTCCTGCACTCATACCGTGCTTTGACACCACGCGCCAGGATGGCCCTGGATAAATACATCCGGTTCAGGGAGGAGAATGCATCGGGTTTCTGGCGTTCACCCCGGGTGGCACCGACATGCAACGCAAGCGTAAACGTCAGCGGGATGCGCTAACTCGGACCTTGGAGACCAAGCAACGCGAGTGTATTGCTGAGGGCGCACCGTCTACAATTTTCTAGGAGGCTGCATACTGGACCCTGCCGTCGAAACCATTTTATTGGGTTCTCATGAACCCAAGATCGTTCAGTAGTCGTGGCAGCCCGTATTCACTGGCAGAACAACTCGACAACCTGGATCATCGCAAACCAGCGCGGGTACAGTGGGCCACCGCGACCAGTAATGGAGAGCGCGTGAATCTTATCCCCAAATCGGTGTCAGTGTGTCTTCTTCCTGAATTGACTCGCCAGGATAACCCAGCATCGCGCATCTACGATTGGGGTGGTTGCTTGCATATAGTTATCACAGTAATTTTAGCTGTCGTAGGCCCAAGCCGCTACATTCTAATATATGCCATCTTTATTCCACTTTGGTTGCCTTTGTCCAACTTAGTCTAGAGCACACCTCAGAGTTACAAAATATGTTTTGGCCATCCAGAGTTCAGAACAAGTACAGCAATCAAACAATGCAAGTGATCCACGAAAGTAATCCAAAGTCAAGCATATCCACAAAAATCAAAACAATTCGTAAAAATCATCGGCCTGAGTCAGGGTCGGTGGGCCATCCAGGATCGACGGATGAGCTCAACTAGATTCGAGGATGGTCATCATCCCGCTGCATCAACCTGAAGCGTGCTTGGGCTCTGGCGTCCTGGTTGAACTCGTACAACAAGGCTCCACAGTTGAGTTGCACAAGTGGTATCCATTCAGTATCGACATACCCCTTCCACTTGATAAGATACTCGCGAGTCCTTCTGGATGTACGGGTACGTTTAGTCCATCGGAGATCCAGGGTTCGTTCCACTTCATACTCATCGTTCTGGTTGTCTGCTTCCCAACTGTCTTCGGGTAACAGTTCGGCATCCCGGTCATCGTTGTCGTCCAGGATGACTTCATCAACGGGTCTCTTCGGGAATAACGCCCAAGGTTTCAGACGACTTACGTGCACCATGGTTCACGCGATACCCGGCTCCATCGATTTTCAACTTTACCCTGAAATCGTCGTGGACCTCATCAATCCGGAATGGAACATGCCATAAGTGGGCCAGCTTGCGACTCAATCCTGGTTGCACCTTGGGTATATACAGCTAGACTGCGTCGCCCCTTTCTAATCCAGACTTCAAACGCTCCGAGAGCTCTTTCCACTTCTGGGTCTGAGCTTCCGATCTTCTGCACTTCGCTTTTTCTAGAGGTCCTTAGCACAGGCCCGCGCATAGCTATATTTGCGCCGAAACTTTCTCCTCCATTCATACGCAGTCCGTTCTGGAAGGCTGGACGGCTTGGGTCCCAACATCGACAGCACAGTGCTCTGAGCGCCCCAACCGTATACCAAATAGAAATATATGACGTCCTTGGTACGAGCACTCTGCGCTGGTAAGGTGATAGGTCGTAGGTCGACCAAAAACAGACGATCTTGGTACGAGCACTAAACGTCTTCTTCTTCTTCTCCTTCAACTTGACCCTGCCTGCCCTTCAGTGGTGGAAGGTGCTTGACTTTTCAGCCAGACGCAGGGGTGCCGGGCTCTTTCTCCAGCGGTAAGATATACTGGGAATGTGCTTCCAGTCTTCGACGATGACTCGTCGATCTTCAATACAACCAAACCTCACACCTAGCGCTTGGTCTTGCCACGGATGGACAGGAGTTCTTCAACCGAGTCCTCCAACAGACATATATGCCACCTAAGTGACCTGGTCCTTTTGGACTTACCCAAAAGAAGTCTTGCCTTTAAGTAGTAAATTCTGTTCTGTTCTCCGCCCTAGTGGGCGTTACGACTAGTCCTAACGCCTACGATAGCGTATACAAATATCTAGTATAAATGCGACTAAGCTAACGACTCTCAAACGGCTAACGACGACTCGACCAATCACCCGACGATGACTCGCCTAAGTGGGGATCTCGACTACGGGTCATCTGGAGTGTTGTACACAACTCTCTGTATAGTGACTAGTAGTCTCCAGGTTGGAGTCACTGTATAGGGATATCGCTGTATCCACGAGTACGCACACCTTGAACGCAAATCTGGTGTATGCCACACCAGATAATACAAATTCGTCCTCAATCCCCATCACTGTCGAGACCACTGCCGGGAGGCAGAAAAGGGGAAATCCCTACACCACATATGCACTTTGGTGGTACGTCATCGATATACTTGTGAATCTGGAGCAATTGCGGTATCGATTTTGAATGTTGGGACGTTCAATCTATTGGACATTGAGAGGATGAAACTTGGTATATCGCTCGCAAAAAGATTGCAATGGCGCAAAAATTGGTAAAATTTGTAGAGAGGGCACAAATTGATGATATTCACGATGAAGCCAATCGCAAACGGCTCCTACGAGCTATACTTCACATGAGTATTGACGATGTATAAAATGTCGCTGGACATGATCTATCGTTCAAGAAAATAGCTGGGTACGGAAGCAACGACTGGCTCAACGACACCTGTGTCTTTGTTGATTCACTGCGAACTGAAAAGGAGGCAATGAAACTCACGTGGCGACATGACATGCGAGTGCATCTTGTGGACGCGGTGAACTTGCAAATGCCAGATCACGAACAGAGAGATGGTTACATTGATACAAAAGACCACATTTTCAGCAATCCAAAGGCTGTGTTGTCTCACGTGGCCTTCCCACACTGGTGCGGTGTCATCTTTGACATGGAACGATAGGAAGTATGGAAGTACGACACATTTCACAAGGAGACATTTTAGATGAAGTGCAAAACATTGTAACTGATATCTACATGAACATCATGATCACAGGTTCTCAGATGAATATGTGCACATACCCCGGGTGGCTGCAACGTGATGGGTACAGCTGCGGCGTACTAGTGGTGCACTGGTTTGAGTGATACTTGTTCAATGCGCGCTTTACATCTCCCAGCGATGAACTCCCTCTTCGTAGTGCGTTTAAGCTGGACACGGAGCAGCTGTCATGTGTGCCATACAAGCACTTCTCGTACGTGTTTGATACAGTTTCACATAACGTCGATTTTTATCCGTAATTCACTCAACACAGTATGGTAAAAGAGTTGATATTTCGTAGTACGATCCCAGGACTCGAAAGATGGAAGATTATCAGAATAGTGTGGCCAACATAATTAGACATTGTTTCTCTAAATACTGACCAAGAACCGGTACCCCCGTTGCCAAGATTTCGTCTTTTTCTGTTGCAAATATCGGTGAACCTAGGGACAGTCATATTTTTAAAGGTAATTTACCGTGGTAAGGTATTACCAGGGTAAAACACTACGCAATGTGGAATTCCCGGAAATCCCGGATTTCCACATTGCCCATATCCCATAGAATATTGTTGAGGTCGTCTATCTGGGAGTTGTGATACAGTATCTTTATTAAGTTTCGCTTGCATCCTTGGCAAGTCCTAGAGTCAAATTCACGATAGCAATAGTCACTCCACTTTAACCCTTGATAAATGCACACACTTGACACCCCGAGAAATGAGCTGGGTTGTCTGTCCTGAGTCAGGATTCCAGACTTACAGGAGCTCCCAGTTGTGGCGATGACCGATACCAATTCCGTCTGTTGCCTCTTGTCCTTTTGGGAAGTACCAGGTGTTGTTCAAGGGTACCTGGGATACCATTTGGCGATGAAATTCTTGCCATCACCGACAGATTCTTTGGTGAATCTCCCTTACCGGTACTCAGAAAAGACGAATATAGCGAGCGACGCGAAACACTTTACTACGAAGTGCGTACTGATAGACTACGACATCGACAAATCACAAACACTGGTACAACGATTCTGTATTACTACTGAAGTACTACAGTACTACAGTATTAGTGTAGTATGCAGCACATAGCATACGGTGCTATTAATACTATGGTAGCTCTAAAATGGCCAGGCCTTATCTAATAACTTCCTATACACGCCATCCTTCAGTGGCATCTTGAGTCCCGCCATTTTAAACAGAGTATCGTCCCAGTCCGTGTAGTTCAGGGAGTACCGAGCCAATTTAGAGAGCTGATCCCACGTAATAAGATCCTGGAATTCTCCCACACTTTCAGTGAGTTTCAAGGACGTGCTACCCAGGAGGAAGTTGTAGTAGTACTCAACCTTAACACTTGAGCCATCGACATACTTTGCGTCAGGGGGAGTTTGGCTTGCATAACCGACACTTGCAGACATCGACACGCCTAGAATGGTGGAGTTTTCGCTTTTGGGGTTGTCGACCCATACAATGACGTACTCCCAGTTGTGACGGTGGCCGAAAATAAGAGGAAGAGGAACAGCTCCTCGGCCTTTTGGGAAATACCACGCGTACATGATAGCCCAGACGTCGTTGACCCACGTGGAGCGAGCGTAAACCTGTGCCCCGAGTTTCGAACCTGTGCATTCGCCATCCCGTGGACCGCCCCATTTTAGACCGCCACCGATGGATCCATCTTTTTGGACCGCGGGGTACGGATGGCATCCGTCGATGATCCTGAGCTGCGGTTTATACTTCACGGCCACCTTCTGAGAAATGGTAACGGGATCGGGCTGTGGAAATGGTCGAACCTGGTTGTGGTTGATAACCTGAGCTTGGACTGCAGCAAGTGAGGCGACGACGATGAAGACGGCACATAAATTCATCGTTCCTGACTCAACAAAGCTCACCACCGTTCAACAATGAGCTCTGGTCGGAGAATGACGAAATGTGGTGTGCCAAACGTCATGCACGGACAGCGGTTCTTAATCTACGTTTTATGTAGGAGTGTTAAGGTGTTGGAGCTTAGGCTTTGAGATTTGCTTTACTGACTCCCCGAGAATTTGTGGAAGCATGATCAGATCTGCTGTCTACGAAGAAAGAACTTGGATAAGTACATGTATGCATCAGTAGCAACAGTAGACATGTTGGAAAGTTTTGGGCACGAGTTTTCTGGGTACATGTATACCTCGGCCCGAGGTCCTCGGATTCCGAGTCGGAACCATGGTACAGTGTATGACGATGTGTAAAGTTTTGAATTTTGAATTTGGTTACGAGTGTCCGAACGTAAAAAAAGTATTTGGCTTGGTTGAGTAGTGTAGTGCAGATCACGGGTTCTATCATCGTGATAATACATGTACTGCCACTGGCAGTCTGCCAGTATTACTCAGAGTAAGTTTGCTCTGTCGACAGCATCGTTCTCGTTAACGCGGTCGAGAAAAGTTTCCTGTACCGGTAAAAGTAACAGCGCGTTCAAAAAAGTTGTTGTGTGGTGTATCCCCCATCTCAAGAAACGCGGTCGAGAAAAGTTTCCTGTACCGGTAAAAGTAACAGCGCGTTGTCAAAGTTGTTGTGTGGTGTATCCCCCATCTCAGTTAAAGAACTCCCACCCAGTCACTGGGCCAGTGGGCCACCGCAGATTCTGCGGCGCAGAGGTCGGTTTTGCCGCCACAAGTGCAGACTGAAAGCTGTGATTGCTGAATACATGTATTCCTCAGGAGCAAGAAGCAACTACAATACACCTGTCCTAACAAATAAGTCCCGTTGCCCTGACCAGTATCAAGTATATCAATACTACGTAGTAATATTTAGAGGAGGTAGAAAACATGTATAAAATCCGGTTAACCCCCATTTAAATACTTTAACCCTATTAACACTGAATCCTCAATACACTCAACCTTGGTCGGCTCATTGAACAACTTCGGCTGGAAACGAAAGAATTGATGAAACACCAGTATTCTACTAAAATATCATGCCATCGCTCATTAGAAACCTCAGAAGACATGTTGGTTGCACTATGCGCCTTGATTTCATGGTCAATGTTGTATCAATTTTTGGCAAAATCAATATCAGGTTTAGTGACGTCTGAAGTCCCTCCAGCGCTCGGCAAGTAGTGCCGCCTCGGTAAGTGCGGCCCTCCAGACGTTCGGATTGGTTGGTGAACTCACCCCCAACACCCAGTGCCCGTAGTGAGCGACAAGTAAAGGAATACCGTCGAAGCGTCCTCCGATAACAGGACGCGGGCTACGAAGAACGAATGGTGGCCCGATAACGCCCCACACACCCTTGGAAACGCCGACCCGATAACGCCGCACGACCACGGACAAACCCGTGAACAAGGCCGGAAGTCGTCGTCAGGACTGACACCCGTCTATTAAGACAACCCACACCGCAACATTATTCTACCCTAGCTACATCTCCACCCTGCCCTGAGATACGCTACTACAAGTCCCGGGAAAATACCTGACGCGGCCATCGATTCGGTCGCATCGGGTTTGTGCGAGGGTAGCATACACGAAAACGTGAGCCGGCTGTCGTATCGGAATACGTCCAAAATATAGGTACACCTCCCTCCAACAACACCCACTTCGTCACGATGACTTAGTACACTTATTTGGGGTCCACACAAGAACCCGAAGGCCTTAGTACGATCCCTTGCACCGGGTTTGTCTGTGTTTCTGTGTATTGTGGTTCCCGCAGGTCAACCACTGAAACCTCGGCAATCCTAGTCACGGGCTAGTCTAGGATGCCCACACACACTCAATATACCACGCAGTCCCAACAGCGGTAGGGTACTGACCTTATACGGCTCTATACGTGGGTACCGGGGTTAATCTCGCGCTGGATTACTAAGAATGACGAAACCTTTCCTCCCAATGTATGGCGAAAACTCGTATACTGTCGATCCGCCTTCCAATGTATGGCAGGATCTCAATGGCGAAGAATCGCCCTACACACTGCCAATTCTCTTGGCTTTGCCACGGGCGTACAACACAGAACACTAGTTTGCGTGCACACCGAAAAGCATAACCCTACCTACCAAAAACGACTCTACACCACACAGGACCTACCGCTGAGTGGTCGGACTTGACTCTTGAGGTTGATAGTAAAATCTGTTCTGTTATATTTACTCTTATGGGCTAATCTAATTATTAGTGCTCCCTATAGTCATATACAAATATCAAGTGTAATCGCGTCCGTTATGGAACTCCCTAAAATTCCCGTTGGTCCGACGAGTCGTATACCTTTTCTTGGCCTTGGAGCTTTAGTGGTTCCACGTGTCGTTGAGTCTGGTCGTTTGATTTTGGACATGCCGATGAATCAGCCTCTTGATGAGCCCGTTATTTTGGCTCAGTCTTCGGCATCGCCTTTTCTTCTTTATTGTTCGCCATCGTTGATTATCGACTAATGAGAGCCACTGAAACTGGCTGTCAGCCTTCGCTGACAGGGACTGACCACAACACGGCTCCCAGTTTTCGTGGTCCTTCTTACCGTTGGTTCACAAAGTGATTTACTATATCACACCGCTACTTTACAATGGTGTCGCGACCCGGGAGTACTACTCCGGAAGACGGAGTGGAGATAAAGAAAGAGCAAGTTGCGGGAGCGCCATCGAACGGAAGGTCGTCGGTGGCAAGTAAGCTCGAAGAAGATAGACGTGTCGCATCGTGGATCTCGGAGGGAACCTTCACGACAGGCCATGGGGCCAGCGATGATCACGAGGGCTACGAAGAACAGTTTGCCGTTCCCGCCCGGATCCACCACGGACTTCGCCGCAAGCTGAGGTCCGACCGGTATGAAGCTTGAAAGAGTTGATGACCAACAACTAACGCCAACCAGGGCCCAACCGGCGAAGCGCAAGCCCAAGAGGAAGAAGAAGATGCTCGCGCCGGAGGCAGAGGACGAACCGACGACCAAGACGCGATCCAAGACGCGGGACGCCAATAGAGTGGGAGTATGCGCTCAGCTGTACGGAGTTGTTTCGGAAGGTAGAACAGAACCCGATCCTCAGCTTCATCAACCCGAAGCTGCTCGGTGAACTAGGGGGCCTTTCCACGAGCTGGACTTCTCCAAGCTCACGAGCGTACGTCTGACGATCCAAGCGTTGTTTTCCGTACTGCACGAATCAGGTTTCGTACTGGGAGCCTTCGAGATGGAGTGTGTAGTGGGCCTAGGGCTCACTAGTTAGCTTACACATGTGCGCATGTGGAGGAGGAAGCGTAGGTGTTCCCAAGTTGTATAGCATACACATGATGCGGGTGTACGGTAAGACAAGATAGGAACAAGATAGCGTAAAATGAGAACTGTATTGTTTTGTTAAAGGGTTTCCTTCCTGATCTGTTTATCAAATATCTAAGGGACTGTCAGCGAGTGGCTGACAGTGATTCGCATCGCTGATTGGTAGAGGTGTGGTGCACTCTACCAATATGATCCCTTTAAATGCAGGCTTGGTGTGTGAACACACCAAGACGGGAAATCTCTAACTCTAACCGATTAGGGTTACGGTTAGGGTTTCGTGTAACCCTGTTACACCCCCCGTTAAGATTTGACATGCCGGTGACAACACGTCAAGCCTCCAAGATAACTCCGCGCTCATTTCGCAATGAGCGCATCTCTGCGAACACCAGCGTCTTCGCCAGTGTCCGCGACGATCATAGTGTCGACGCCAGCACCCGTGCCAGCGTCCGCGTCGACCTCAGTGCGGCTGATCCCGCGTCCGCACCGACCTCCGCGTCGGTGCCTGCTCCCGCGCATGAGTCGGCGGTAACGCCGACACCTCTGAGTGGAACGACAGAGAAGAACTTCTCTGTCGACAAATACTTCGAGCTCCAAGAGAAGAAGCTCGAGCTCGAGGCGAAGCAGCGCGCCAGGGCCGTGAAGCCAGACAGTCCTAAGACTGTCTTCGATGGTTCGCCGGTCCTCTCGACCGACGGTGGTATCCCCGTGGATTACGAGAAGGGAGAGCTTGAAGACGAGGGTACCTCGTCTTCCCTGTCGTACGACTCCAAGCCTGCGACTGGGACTCGCCGTCCTCGTGAAGATGATTCGGACGCTTTATCTTCGAAGCGTCCGCGAAGTGTTAGTGAAGCAGTGCCTTTCAGACCGGAAGCACCCGCCATCACCTCGGAGCGTTCGCGCACTGACGGCTCAGTGCGCAAACCTTGGATGCTGTACGAGAGTGTCATCACTGCTCGGCACGGATGCACGGTTCCTCCGAACGAGATACCGTTGTACGTCGACAACCGAATTGTCGACGACGCTGAAGTTGCCTCACAGTACTTTGAGCCGATGACGAATCAAATGCGAGACTACTATATCTCGCTTTTTCACGAGCTCCGGTACTGGAGCTCGAAGAAGACTTCGGGGCGAAGCAGAGTGCCCGAGTGGCAGGCACTTTGTCAAAGCTGGAATTAGTTTGTTGAAAACTTCAACAAAGATTCGACAGCTTATCGCGAGCGAATTGTTTCAGCTTGTGAGCGCTTCATGGAGTACCCCATTACTTCTGTCGTCCAGCGCGTTCACGAAGGTTCCGTGAACGCGAACATTCCTTGTGCTGTGCCAGCGGGTGTCAATTGTCTGCACTGCTCTCCTGGTACTCCCCGCATCAGCGAGAGATACCTCACCGGGTAGACGACTAACCGTGTACCTGCAAACGTTAAGGAGCTACGTGCTAAGCTCGCATGCACGCGTCAGCATCCTAGTGTTGTGCCTGAGCACAACACTCCGTGAAACACTGCGCCCCGCAGTGTTACGCCTCCCGTCCGTTGTGGGCTTCGTACGCCTTCACCATATCAGGAACGTCCGTCATCAGGACGTTTCGGGGAAACCACGTATCCCGAAG
>NBNE01001121.1:0-14496 GCA_002215365.1 Phytophthora megakarya | reverse complement strand
CCTCTCGCGTATTGCCAATTGGAGGCGTCGATCCAGTCAAAGTCCACGACAGGCCAGAGCTTCGCCTGAATTCGACAAGCTCTGCGAGGGGGGCCGAAGTCGGCGTGAGGGTCGGCGTCCGCATCGACGTCGTGTTGTTCGACCACGACACAGAGGCAGTAGCGGCAGAGGCCGAGACGGAACCAGAGTTGCTGGCCGAACTCCATCCAGCGCTGCCACTGCCCGACGACAACACTGAGTCCTTGACAGCCGTTACGACACCGGCCTGCTTGGGGACGTCTTGAGTTGGCTTTCCGACCAAATCAGAGTCAGAACCACTGGTCGGCGACTGGGTCTCATGCTGCAGCAAACGATTACAAGATGATTAGCACACAGTATCCGATAACAGGGTGGTGGTTGCGGTGTGGTAGTGGTGCCGTACCTGAACCAATGACGTGGTGGCGCTCTCACTCGCTCACGTGGCACGTCCAGGTAGCGTGCGACCTGATCTGTTCTCGAGCGTCTAAAAGAATGAACTAAATCGCTGCTCTGATCTCAGTAAATCTTACAATTTGTAGAATATTTTGTAACTCACACAGTTTGTCCTTTGTCGCCAAGGACTAAGTCAATACGGTAGTTGAGATGCGAGAGACAGGCCTCTGTATTAAAAATGCAATCATGGTGAGCATCCATGTAGTGTGTTTCTGTTCTCCATTAACAGACACCCACCCAAACCAAATTCGTCCGCCAGCGACGTCACGAGAGGTTCAACGACTTTACCAATGTTTTGAACATCCACAGGATTGGGACGAGTAAAGCCGACGCCAGGACAATTCCGCTGTCACCGACGGGGTTCAAGTCATTCTCCCTGACTTGAATTCGCCCTTCATCGGCAGAGTGCGAGGTGTGTAACAGGTCAGTCATCGCGCGTGCCGCGATCGTAGTAGAGTGAAGTTGTGAGAAAACATCGGCATGCCCCATAGTCGTACCGGCTTTGTGAAAACGCTAAATCGTAGCCGAGATAGCTCCATAGTCCACCTAGTCAGTTTAGCGTCGCTAGTTCTGTTGGTTACATTGAAGACTTATGTCAACGCGTTGGGATCAGTAAACAGATCGAATTATTTTCTGTCAAACTAACAACCGAATTTACGAGTCGTCCCCACAATGCTCAAGTATCCAATCTCACTAGTTCCATTTTCTTTGAAATTTCAATTCTTTTCGGAACCCACAAAAGGTTTACTGGCGTAGACGATCACTCGTTCACGACCATCCACAGTTTGCATTAGACAAGCTTCAACAGTCAACTTAGAGTAGTCGACGTACAATTTAAACCGCTTTCAGAAGTCGGGGTAAACTAGTATTCGAGGTTCGCCGAGGCCGCTCTATTACTGCAGGAAGGCTGCCTCCCAGTCGCCGGTCAATACAAAAACAAATCCTTTCAAGTTGAGTAGCTGGAAGGGAACCAAAATTCCGGTATAACCTGTAATATATCGACGATATTAACTCGTTCGCCCTCGGAAAACGCGCACAGTGTGTAAGTCGTGAGGGCGTTTCACGTTAACGACCGCCTTGACTTTCTCAGGATTCGGTAGTATATCGGACGGAGCGACTATATGCCCTAGAAACGCGACTTGATCTCAGCCACATTTGTACTTCTTTAGTTTTAACTTGAAGTCTGCGTCTCTGAACCGCTCCAGAACTTGCTTTAATCGGATCAATGAGTTGGGAAGTCAGATCTACATCACACATCCTCTAAGTAGTTTAGGCAGGTCCTGAACTTTCTCCATTAGTCGTTAAAATGCGGGTAAAGTATTGCACAGCCCAAATGGCATGTCTAGCCATTCGAACAAGCCGTACTTGCAAGTGAACGCAGAGTTTTCGACACTGCCGACCGCCATGGGTACTATTCCGGTACCGTGTCGCAATGCCCATAGTGGAAAATAATTTGGCATTTTCAAGCCCATCTAAGATGTTATCGATTAGTGATTTTGGCTAGCAATCTTTGCCCCTCACGGCATTCAGGCGCGTAGTCAATACAAAACCGTAAGGTTGACGGATCATAGTATTGGGTTGGCCCAAAACTAGTCGAGGTTCGTCTGGGACCAAAATTTAGAGACCGTTGGAGTACTGACTCCATAACATCACCCTCTCCTTTCGAAACTCGATAAGGCCTCTGGTCGATGGGCGCACTAGAACCCGTATCAATCGAAACCTCCAACAGGTCGGTCCGACCTGCGGACGTTGACGTTTAAACAAACAAGTCTCTGAACGACTTCAACAAGTCTTTCAGCAGACCTCGCTGGTTCTTGTTTAACTTTGAGCCTTCGAAGGCGACATCTAGCTCCTTCTAGTATGTTTTGCCATTTTCCGGATCAAGTTGATCCAACGGTCTCGGTCGATCGACGCCCTTATCACCTTATCTACTTCCATGGACGGGAGGGGTAGTTGCAGCCCACGTTGTGCAAATCGGACGACTCGTACTCAACTGTCGGATAGGGCATTATAGTGGCCACGGCCATAGACGTACCCTTTGGGATCACGGCATTATCAGGCGACGAATTACAAACCTCAACCTGTATTTTTCCACGTTGAATTATACAGAGCGTCCGAGCAACTAGTACCGTAGAATCCAACTCGACGAGTCCCTCACCTAAGACAGTAGTACATTACCCAATAAGTTAGATACATCGATGGTCAAATCGCCAGGCTGGAGGTGCACAGTGGAGCTCAACCTCAATGAGGGAGATTCTTCCGCTCGGGGCGATCCTAAACGGAACGCCACACCAGTGGTCTTGAAATTTATCGTGTTATTGTCGAGGACGATCACTGGCCGAAAGGCCTTCAACGCGTCCGTACCAAGTATTGCATCTACGTGGTGGTGGTTCACCACTGCAAAGGTCGAGTCATCTTCAACGTTCCTAACTTCAGCGGTAAGTGGATCATGCCCATGATGCCTATGTGGTGTTCAGTAACACCGTTCAGTGAACCGCCATATGGGCCAAGAGCCGTGCTGGCTTTTCCGATTCGTTTCAAACCGCGAACATCGACTAGACTCGCGATAGTACCTGAGTCGATCAACTCTTCCGCAGGTACGCAGTTGATGTACCGGACTGATACGGCTTCTACTCCGTTCATGGAACTACACCCCCCCACGAAACTTCATTGACATGGCTGTTTGAATCGATCACTCTGAACGGAACGTCACTGAAGCCAATCAATCCTTGTTGACACGAAGTTTAACTGTCCCTTACCGCGAATACGCTCTGGTACAGGTCGGCCGCTCCTTGGCAATCAAACAATCGGTCCGGGAGTGTCTCTGTTCGCTCAACAAAGCGCGAAGAGCAGTCAAAGTGTACGTGCCGTTCACCAGCATGTTTCTTCGCAAGTGCTAATGGCTTCTGACACAGTTTGCATTTTAAACCGCGACCGACTCGTTTGCCTCTGATCAACTTGGACTCCTCGTCGTAAGGTGGAGCCTCTACCGACATCAACTTGACTAAGTGGCGGCGAATCACTATATCGCTACTCTTTAACTTCTTTCGGATACGAGTCTGGCGATTTCAGCCGTTGACTTCCACTGCCGTGGTCCGTTGGCAGAAGTGGCATCTAGAGTTAAATACTAACTCATTTTCTGCGACCAACGCGTACATGGTTTAACGGACGGTACGAATAAGGTAGTTTCGGGATATCCAGTGAACCGTCATTACTAGAGAGCATAGTATCAGCCCTTTTCACAGAGCTGACAACGGCAGCAGTAGCTGCATATTAATGCTGGTCGAGACAAATATTTTCCATCACAGAAGCTAAGTCGACTTCGCCCGATTCACCAGTCTCTTGGAGCTCCCTCTGGGTAGCACTATCGTCTCCGCTCACGATATCTCGGTCGTTTTAGACGTTGGTGAATACTGGGTCGATTTGAGGTGTCTTATCGCATCCAGATGATTCTTTAAAATCACTGTTAGCTCGCCGAGCTACGTCAACGGCGACAAGTGTTCTCTTATACCACGAAATCCAGTATTCGGAAGTCGACAACTCGCCACGAGATGCCTCCCGATTCTTGTCAAGAATGTATTCGGGAAATGCTTAGGAGTTCGCTCATTTCCTTAAGCGTGATAGACTTTTGTTGCTTCGCATTTTTCATCCGAATACGCTTTACCTCGACGTCGTCAAATGAATAAAGTCGTTTCTCGAGCTCTTTATCGTATTCCTTGAGATCCTTATCGGCTTCCTATTGACTCTTTCCACAGCAGGTTCAGCTCCAGCGGAGTAAACAATCGTTTGTGTAACCGTGCTACTACACAGTCGTCTTTCGTAGACTGAGGACCACCCGAGTTATCACAGGGTCGCTCTTGAGCGAGGATAGTTTTGGTCTCACCTTCGTTCACGGAGTTACGCACAGCGAATACGCCACCGATAATAATACTATCATCACTCGGCCTTTCACACTCAGTAAACTTCAGCTCAATCATACTAGGTGTCGTAGCGGCAGAATCGTCTTCAGCGACACTTGTCACTAGCTCTGCGCTAACCGTTACTACGTCCTCACTCAACGTGTTCAAGGGTGAAGTCGGATCTTCATCGCTTACGTTAACCTCGTCAACGAGCTCGGACTTCCTAGTTGACAATTAACCTCCGTTTGACTAGAGTCAAAATCAGATAAAAACAACTTAGGCACTAGCGTTATTTGTCAAAGTGCATGTATTTGAGACCATAGTATCTCCCTCAGGCTTCTTGGCGGTCCCCGATAGACAACTCATTCAAGATCAGTGTTGACCACCTTAAATCTTTTGACGACATCATTCTCATCCCGCTGATCAATCACCTCCGTGTCAAATATCGGAATAATAATTGGCAAATGAGGAACATTCGGAGGATGTTCAGGTTTCCGTTAGACGATAGGAGTTTCGTAACTACCGGGTCAGAGTCCGAGTTGGTAGCACAGCTCATAGCCTAGTTTAGTCACTTCTCGACTTTCTTCGAAGCGATAACCCGCCTCACCACGCCCTTCATGGCTGGTGTTGGGATCAAAGACTTTGCCCCTAAACGACTTAGCCATGACCACGGAAATAGAAGAAATCCACTTAGATCAAGGGGGAGAGTTCAATAACAATTCAATGCTCGAGTTCAGCAACGCTCATCGAATCACGCTGGCAACAATCAATGCCTACCCCCCCCCAAGAAAACGGAATTATAGAGCGCGCAAACGCTATAGTACTAATAAAGAGGAGGGTGCTACTTCACATGGCTAATCTACCAGATATGTTGTGGGGAGAAGCTGCTCTACACGTTGTCTACACACTAAACGTTACAGCAACAAGAGTTCTCGGTGGGCTTACGCCTAATCAGAAATTGTCGGGTGTGCAGCCTGATGTCTCGTGCTGAATGCCTTTGTTACTATCATATTGCCAGTGGCTCACAGTCGAAGAAAAAGAAGTTGTCTTCAAGAATGGGGACTTCAATTTTCGTTGGGCATTCTCCGTCGACCTATGGGTACAAAGTTATGGATCTCGCTAATGGTGCAATCTCAATTCACCGTGGCAGCAATTTGGACTTTGCGGATGGCTGCACTGTGGGCCATGAATACGTTGAACTGCTGTTGGGAAATACTTACCTGCATGGAGCTAATGCCCTCCCGTCCCGCGCACCTCTCGTTCCCATGTTAATGCAAATAGCTCATGTGGTAAAGTAGGACTCGGTCCGTGAAAGCGTATTGGTACAACCGGAGACGTTGCAGAGAGCCACAGAGACTTCCTTACGTGTTAGCGAGGAGACCCCAGCAAATTGTGCGAAGGAAACATCTTGTCCAAGGACATCGGAAACGACGATCCACGTCCCAGTCAGTGTCGGTGACACTCGCGGTGCTGATCAACACTCTGTCACTCGCTTCGGGTGGAAGCGAAAGCAACCTACTCGTTTTGGAAATTTTGATGTTCGTCATGTTGCTCAAAAATGGTTCCAGCCGCTGCAAGGAGCTCTGAAATCAACCGAAGTTAGTCTGATACATTCTCGTGACGTATCAATTCCGATCACTTACAAACCGACTGTGCGCTCACAACTGGCTGTCCATTGACAGACTGCAATGAACGAAGAGCTGGAATCCCTTCGGCAACATGGCGTTTGGCAAATAGTTGATCGTGAAGTACCTGGCACGAATGTGGTGATCACAAACAAGTTGGTATTTGCAGTCAAGAAATATGAACATGGCCTTGTGAAACGATTTAAAGGTCGTCTCGTTATTCACGGTTTCAAGCAAATGTTTGGTGTCAATTACAGCAAGACATTTACACCGGTGATCCGCTTCAAAAATACGTGTGGTGATTTATTTTGCTGTTCAGCGGAAGTGGTCAATTTTGTAGTATGATGTTAAAACAGTCTTTTTGCATGGCAAGCTTGGTGAGGCTGTGTTCATGGAGCTGTTGCAAGGACAAGGATCATCCGGTAACAGGCAAAATTGCCGGTTAATCATGTCGTTGTACCATTTGAAACAGGGGCCTCATGCGTGGATTATAACGCTACGCCGTCACCTGGTAATGCTAGGATTTTCGCGCCTTGAGAGTGATGATGATCTTTACATTCTTCACAAGAAGGAAGAGCATTCACATGGAGGCGGAATACATCGCTATGAATGAAGGGGTACGTGACATAATGGGGGTGCGTGGTCGCTGTGATGAATTGAGGTGGTCTTTCGAATTACCAGCTTTGTGGTGCGACAACATGGCGGCAATTGCACCATCAAAAAGCCAGGTAAATTAAACGGAAGCAAACACGTCGAGAACCGATTTCACTATGTTCGAAATCTTCAGGATGAGATCTCCTCAAGGCGCAACATTGTGGTACAGCTCAAATGACGTCCAACAGTTTAACCAAGCCCATTGATCGAGTCAAGTTTGAGCATTTTCGCACTTTACTTGGTGTAGTACAGCGAGAGGAGGTGGAGGGAGGGAAATCGACAACTGCGCGTCAAGTGAGCAACGCTGTAGTTGCGTGGATGATTGTCGTACAAGTCCGATTGAAGCGAAGTTCGAAAAACGTCGATGTGCACAATGTTCGTGCTTGGAAGGTGTGTTTACATCCGAATGATAGCGATGACCACGATGTTCGTGGTGGGTGCGGTCCGTTCTAGCACAGGTTGCTGTCTTGTGCAAGCACGGCGGTCGTGCGGCTACCGTGCCATGTTCGCAACGTATTCGGCATGACAAAGATGCCCATTTTAAGGTGGTGACGTAAGCAAGGGGGAGTGACGAACTTTGTCTCCGAGTCTTATGCTCACTGCACCGTTGTAGGATAAGGTATTGAAGATGAAGCGCTATTTATCATGTATGTTTGGTCGATGAGGTCGGGACACTTAGGCAAGAAGAGAATGCACTTCTGGAACTTATATCTCCCTGCCAAATGCCACTGACCAAAACCCCGGAGCTTTTGGCCCCACCATACCACGTCCAAGTCCTTCCTACGTGCTATGCTGACCAAACGACAGATTCCATGCTTGTCGTTGTCGACCGGCTCACCAAAGTGCTCACTTCGTGGCATGTCGTGTACGGCAACTCCTTATGATATAGTTGAGCTGTATCGTGGCCATATCTCCTTTTTGCATGCGGTTCGATCAGAGATACTTTGGATCGGGACCCGAAAATTACTGCTGCCATGTGGAAAAATTGTGTAAGATGTTGGCACGCTCCAAAAAATGACCACCAAATTATCGGCACCAACCAAATGGGCTGACTAATTTCACCATAGTAGTTTCGAGTCGGAAAGATAGACTTAATAAAACAATTGAGAATTATTTACAAGCTTTTACGAACAGAGCATCAACTGATTGGGATTCTTATCTATCGCTTGTGGAATTCGAGTATAGTTCACGGCATCAAGGGTCAATCTCAATTTCTCCCTTCAAAGTCGACTTGGTTATTAGCCGTCAACACCAGTAACACTTTTGCTTCCAACACAGGGTCAGGGAGCCGAACAGCACCATCATGCTCAAGGAAAACAGTTCCTCGAGCTACAGGCTGACAGGCTTTGGATAGTACGGCACGTATTACAGATAGCGTCAGATCGAATGAGTGACTACTACTTCAACAGACGACCCGAACAAACCTTAGCGCCCGGGGAAGAGGTGTTACTCTCGACTGAGAATCTCGCAAACTACCATGCTGGCACATCGAAACAAAAGTTTAGAGGTCGATGGATAGTGGTGTCCTATGCAATTTTGAGCCGTTTTGGTCATGCCGACTATGAACGCAAGTTACCGAAAGTGTCAAATTTCATCCCGTATTCCACACAAGCCATCTAAAGCCATATGTTCACAGCAATGACAGGGAACAGAAAACCTTTAAAGTGTTCCGTTCTGATAATAGTGACGGCGAGTTAGATGGAGACATCAAGGACCACAATTGTGTACGTGGGAGTCGATGCTGCACAAAAGAACAAAACTTTGGATGCGGTTCATGAGAAGACAAACGTGAACGAGAAAGAAAGAGCTACCGCTTATAAATGGTCGTCAACCCTTGCAGACCGGAAATCAAAACTCTTTCCGTCGCCTCTTCAGAAGTGGATAAAGGCTCACGTTCATTTAACAGACATTTACGATACATTGCGTCTGGCTGAGACAAGCACGAATCTCGAACATGTATCTAACTTCAACCTGTTGTTAAATATGTGGATATGTATCGAGCTAAGAAGGGGAATTCCTGGTTCTGGGACAGCGAGATGGTTGGACTATTTCGAAACACTATGCCGGATGAAGATGTGGTGAGGCTTAGTCACACCCTTGGGACGAACCAGATGGGTACCGCCCAAAATTTTGATCGGTAACCGTTCTTGGCTCGGTACGAACCGGGTACCATGCATTTTACTGTTCTTGTCCGTATTTAGCGTCGGCAACGAGCCCGTTTCAAAGTTCTACCCATATGTAACAGGAACCACCAGTGGAGACTAATGGGAGAGGGCAAGGTTCTCGAATCTGAAGGATTTCATTGGTTGTTTTACGGTGCGCTTAAGCTATTTTTTGACTGAGCTGGGTTGCTAAAAGAAGATTGGCTTCTAGCTATACCAGCTTTTGCGATCTTCAGCCGACGCCCATGGAGACAGAGCGGAGAAGACGTCGTCACGAGGCGAGCAGGATCCCGATCGCCGTGTGTGAGGCCATCCAAGCCTTTGTTCCTGATGCAGTCACGAAGGTCATTCCAGCGAGACCAAGCGAGACTCCCTTCTTGTACGACTGGGGCGTGCGCGTGATCAGCACGGTCGACGAGAGTGCTACCGCTATCTGGATGCGCTTGGCGAGCTAGGCCTGCCGCACATAGCGCGCCAAGATGTTGATGTCCGGTCGAAAACCATTGAAAGCGACTCCGCACCTCAACAAGGCGCATGATATTGGCTCTGACAAGACGCCCAGCAAGGTGGGCAAGAAGCGAACTCGTGAAGAAGAACTTGCGGTATTTCGGCGGAGCCCACTGTATCGAGATGACCCAGGCCGCGTGTACGTCTTCCTAGAGAAGTTACGTATCGTCAACAATACTCTTCCTTTTCATATTGGCGAGTACGACCAGTCGCCGCTGCTCCGTGACTTTATGCTTATGGAGGAGGCTCGAGTGGCCTTGAACGCGAAGATCATCCGCCATGCCGTTGAGGAGCTCTACGCTGCAACGAAGCGTCAAGCCGAGGTGATGCTGGCCGTGAATCGGATTGGGACAGCGAAGAGCTTCTCCATTGTCGCCGACTTTTGGTCGGCACCCACGATGAACATTAAGTATCTGGGGCTGAGGCTGTATTTGGTGGATTCTTCATTCCAGTTCAAATCGGTGCTATTAGGAACCCGGCACTTCACCCCACAGTACGGGGAGCGGGACGGTGGCATTCGCAGACCATTTTACCGGTGGATTGGCGATGTGTCAGCAGACTTCGGCTTAAGTCGTCATGATCTCTTCAGTTCAACAACCGACAGCAGGCCGGTCGTTAGATGGAAGATGAGGACGGGTTTGAAGTTGAGTTGGGAGTGGTGCGCCCGTCACTTCACGCACGCTGCAACCAAGACTATACTTGGCGTTGTCGCTGACAACAAAAGGTCCAAGAACCCAGCGATGACTGACCTACTGCGGTGAATTGTCAAGACCGTGTACCAGACGCAGCACGTCGAGACCATGGGCGCTTTCTTCAGCGAGTTATGTAGTCTCATGACCGATTACGATGTGAACGCCAGACAGCTCCTCAACTTCCGTATTCATCGTTTTCTGGGACGCGTACGCATCATCCGTCGCATTTTCTTGCTTTGGGATCCGTTCGTGGCATGGTACGAAGAGAGAACAGCCAAAGCCCGACGCGATAACGTGGTTCCACCAGCAGCGTTTCCACTGGCCCGGGACAAAATCGATCTCATCCAGGTACTTTCACTACTCGAGCCGGTCGCAACAGTCTGTAAAATTTGGGTAGTATGAGTCAGGAGACCAATGCAATGTGCTCCGCGGGTTCTTGAAGCTCCGTGTACATATGTTGGGTATTACCATGCCTTTGAAGGACTGATGACCGACCAAAACGGACAAGCAATTTTTCAGGCCGGAAGATCTCTCAAATTTGGCGTCAACGACGCGATCTCTTCTCTAGAAAGCTTTTCACTGTGTGTTTTTTTCGGCGGTACACTGACCGCGATGTCATGAACACGTGCTCCTGCGCGTTAGAGATGCAATTACTGCGGCACCCCAACTTCAAAACCTTCGACGGAGCTTTGAAGAAGATGAACCAGAGCACTAATCTACAAACTGAAGCTTCGCAGCAGGCGGCGGACCGTCACTAGGGCGCAAAATTATCGACGGTGCCCGAAAACTTATGGAGGCAGTTGATACCGAACCAACTTCACCTGGTATCGTTGCGCCATCTACCGATGTTGAATTCTCTGAAGATATCATGGAGCTATCCACTGAGACGGCGGACGAGGTCGTGCCACCACCGGCCGAGACGCGCATCGCGATGCACATGCAGCGAGTGGATGAAGAGCTTGACCGCAGGCTTACGACGCCCTCCTCGTTGCAAGTAGTACGTCCACGTGATCTTGAACCGATTCTTAGCTATTGAAAGTCCCAGCAGGAGCAGGGAAACTTCCGACTTCTTCCGCTGGTGGCGTCTTTCCTGTTCTCAATGCCCTCGTCGTCGGTCCAAATTGAGAGGGATTCGTAACGGCTGGGAGAATGGTGACGCCGCAACCCAGCTCGTTGGCACCGTACAACGTGGATATGGTAACAGGAGCTACGTCGACATAACCCAGTGCCCGAAGCTATCACCGTATTCCACAGAAGAACGACTGCCGTCCAACCTGGAAACGATCCTCCATATACCTGTACATGACTTCGCGCATGTCCTGTATCTGACGATCTATTTGCAGGTTGACCTTCTGCTCAATATGCTGTAGAGCAGCGTTCATGCGCCGCTTGATCGGCCAATTGAGTCTCTACTAAAGCTTGAGCTTGTTCTTGAGCCCCGTGTTGTAACTGCTGCAGGACATCTTGGATGCGCGCGTCGATGCGAAGCTCTAGTGTCGATGGGTCACCGTAGGCCTGCTGTATGGCAAGCACAAGGGTCGGGCACCGGGCTTCTGCCTCCTCATGCGCGGCTGTGACGCGCCGCTCGATAAATTACTGCTGCTCTTCTTCATGGAGCGACAATCGCTGCTGGAGCTTGGCTTGATGCTCTGCAATGCTGTTCGCCTGCGACGACACATGAGCGAGCGCCATCCCAAGCTTTTCGCCGTCGATGTGGTAGTGCTCCGGCAGCTCGATGATCGGCAGGTCATCCATGGTGGTGAAACGCTACGATGTTGAAGTTACTGGCGTCGTGCTAAATGCTAGAAGTGCGGATCTAAATCATAGGTTGGCATTTTTTAACCAATTAAAATTGAATATATTAGCCAATGAAAGGCAATGAATTCCGGAGCGAATCGGGTTCCCGCCCAAGCTCGGTTATTCGATTGTTGCGAAGAATCGGGCTCCCTACCTGGTTCGGGTTAAAACAGTAGAACAGTGGTTCCGGTACGATTCGTCCCAGGGATGCTTGTTCATAATATTCGCCAAAACCCTGGAATGAAAACTCCCGCCGATAGAATGCATATAGACATTCTTACGCAGGCGAAGGACACGCGCAAAACGATGATGGACTCATGGCTTCGCACCAATTAAAACCTATGGAAGTTTTCAACAATTTTACACCTGAATAATACTCATATCGCCGTCTTCGAGAATAACAAAAACATACTCCAGTGCCCCAAATACACCATCAAATACCGAACTAAATCGAAAGGTAATTCATTTCAAGACACGAACCTAGTGCAGTATTTGAAGATGTACAACGTGTTGACAAATGAGGCAGAATTTGCGACACTGTTTCATGTGACTAAGGAAGTTTCCGGTTTGAAGGCGATTGGCGAGAGCATGCGCTGATAATGAAGGGTTGGGACCCAACGGACTTCGCAAAATAGCTACCTATACTCTATTCAATCAGCGTTCTGAAATTATCAGAGCGTGATCCGAGATACAAGGCTTTAGAAGATTTCATGCTACACTTTGTGAAGGAACGAGGAGGAAGTCGAGCACTTGAGATAATGAAGTCAATGCTTGCGAACGGTGATATTGCGGGAGTGTGATGCTGGGCAACCTTTTGGTGTATCAGCTTCCTCTCACAAGGAGCAAGCTGGTAGCAGATCAGTGAGAGTGTCATGGCGTCAGGATCTGCTCGTAGCCGAGGGCGGTGCTCGCTCGGACTCGACAGTTGCTGCTGTTTACGGCAAGGACAAGGACGGTTTCCCCTGGACTACTAGGACGGCAGGTGGTGCCTCGCTTGTACTGTAGTGAAGCTAGTTAGTTCACTTTGCATTTTACAGCTAAGAAGTCAAGTACACGTTGACTTCGCGGGAGTTCCAGCTCCCAATCCCTGTTAGCACCACAGGGAGCCCTTGCATCTACTAAAAACCTATCTTATCTTAGGTAGATGGTAACATTTTGAAGGAGATAAGAATCTTCCGGAAAAGTCCTGTAATGACATTTTTCACTATGATGCCGTGTAGTGTAGTGATGGTCCTCCATAACTATCCAATATTTTTGATTTTGCATTTGTTCACTCTCATCGCATGAACAACTTGTTAGTGATATTGATGATTTCAACCCTTGAAACTGAAATGTAGTATGTATACCTCCTTACTTTCCCAATCAGCTTGTAGTGGACCAAGAAGATCTATCTAGTATGTGTTTCAAGATTTCTGTACTGTAGTACATTTCGCAGGCTACACGATAGAGCTACATCCTGGTACTTAAAGCGTTTTTCACAAGTGATGGATGCATTTGAGTGATTTCCCCAGTTATTGTGGTTATGACAGCGAATATCGTTACTGCATGTTCGTTGTATTCAAAAGCTACGCTGACAACGAATTGCATCGTCCTACAAAATAGGTTGCCAATTAAAGGCGCGTAGTCGAGATTGCTTGGTTAACCAGCCCTGGCTCGCATCTATGGGATGTAATGATTGTAATACCAGGTATGGAAGAGCGTTCGGAGTTTCGGGTAATCGTTCGGGATTGGGACATTGACCGGGTTGTACTTCTGAGCCAATGTCTTGAAAAACCTCTTCACGCCGGTACCCTTCAGGTCTGAAGCACTTAACCCTTCTGCCTCCCGCGTTAGAGCGGTCAACCTCGCTGGATCGAAGATGGTTCTGTCTTCGTCTTCTATCTCACCGTCGCGAAGCTCTTCGTTGTGATAGCGCAGGAATCGTTTTCCGCCACTATCTTCAGTGGTACCAATCGTAGCATGCACATCTGGCAACGTCACTGTCGAGGTGGCGGACGAAGTCTGCGGCCGCAATTGTGCCGCTGGTGAGTAATGTGGCTGTAGCAGCAATTAGGAGAGCAGACGACAGACGCATGGCAAACGGATGGAGCTTTTGATTCAAAGTGAAGACTCCTAAGCTCTCGGCAAATTGGAGAATGAGAACCAGGGCGTGTTGGTGGTTTTGTGCGATTTTACACGAAAAACAAATGTGCTGTCAGGCTGACAGTCCCGTCAGTACTAGAACTTAATTATGCACAGTACTATTGTCTATTGTACATGTAATTGTCGACACCACGCGTGCGTTTAACCTGATTTTTCGTATTGGTGGCTCAAATCTAAGTTTTGATCAAGTGTCAAAACGCGCATACATTTATTAATATGGGGCGCCACTACTGCCACAATGAAAACCATATTTAAATGCATAAAACGGCCACCATTGTGGCTGAACTGTGGCTGAACTGGTCACAATTCAGCCACAATGATTTTAAAATAGAACTCTAATGTTATTTCCATAAATTCTGACAGTGCTAGGCGTCGGCCAAAATCGGCCACAATCAGCCACAATCAGCCACAAGCAGCCACAAGCAGCCACAAGCAGTCACAATGATACACAAACGACATCGGGTTTGAAAGTTTCCGAAGGATATAACGACACTACCCCACACAGCACAACTTAAATTTGCTAAGTGTAATGAGTATGTAAGCCGTA
>NBNE01001120.1:0-14505 GCA_002215365.1 Phytophthora megakarya | reverse complement strand
ACTAGTTTAACGTCGATAATGTTGCTGAAAGGAACATCGTGACGTTGAAAAACATTTGTTATAACGTTGCAGGAACGCCACTCCTTTTTCCGATCTACCAGATGACATATTTATCTGTGTGCTTTCTTTTCTGTCCGGTTGCAACGTTATCCACATAAACGCTGCGGAGACTAACGTTGCAGGATTCGGCTTTTTCCGATCTACCAGATGACATACATGTATTTATCTGTGTGCTTTCTTTTCTGTCTGTGCAGTTTACTGGGTTTTCTGTATAGTTATGCTGTATCGTCTGTGTGATTCTACCACTCTCGGAAGATACCAACAAAAAGGTTGAGTCAGTTAAGATTTGGTCGGTACGCGCACCAGAGTTTACAAGCCGTCAAAAAGCCCCGTCTTACTCATTGCAGCATAGTTGGCATCTCGCTGAACGTCCTGAAGAATATTATACAGTAATGCGAGTGATGCAGCACCATGAGGGGCATCACTCTTCCAATTTCCATCGGTATTTGAACCAAGCGCGCCGAAAAGCTCCAGAACAGATCCATCGGGCATTTTAAGAAGATGGCGATGTAATTCTCGAGTGCCGTCGAGCTCGACATTATACACCGCAATGTGTGTGTTCGTTTCTCGAAAAAGTGGATCGAGCGGATCAGATAACACGTACTCGTGAACAAACACTTTTCGCTGAGTTCCACGCGGACCTTTCCAGCGTGTTGCCTGAGCGCAGATCGTATGTAACTCTTGCAGCGAAACTTCGGCGTCATGTGGAACGAAGAAAGAGTCTTCGTGGCCATGAACACGTCGGTATACATCGAGCATCCGTCCATTCATGTGGATATAGAGAAGGTAGACATAGAGCCCCAAAAGTGACAGGCACGTGAGCGCCACGTAGAGGATGAGTACAATGAAAATACCCACAAGACCACTGCCTTCTTGCGCCTGGAACCGCACATACAATTTAAACCAGTCGCCAGTCACACAGGAACACCCTACTGCTGTCAGCGATACGGAACACTCACTCATTTGTGAGCACCCATAGTGATGCGAAAACACATCTACTACGAGAACGAGAAATGGGTCGAGGACAGTTGCAATTCCAGCACAGGCAACGAAATTGGATCCAAATGCTGGTATGTCTCCAACGTAGCGTTGGCCTAAGGCTACAGCACCAGATAGGAACGCGAACATCATTGTGTTACCCAGCACCCCCAACGACAAAAGGCCAATTTCTGTATGAGTGGCAACAGTCTGCCAAGTATACTTGACAATGCAAGTAGTCCATTGCGGCTGAAAGTCGTAGACTGGTACCCGATTGCCACGCAAAAAGACCCACTGTGTCACGTAGTGCACATATAATCGAATCCAGCACACAAACGACAACATGGTTATAAGCCTCCAAAATTCAAGCGTATGCCATTTTGAAAAGCCCAGATCTACCACAAGTTCGTGCCGCAAGTAGCGCAGTTTTCGTTGAGTATGAAAACGTTGATGACGTGCCGTTTCCATCGATGCAGCAGCATTTACTGAGTACGTGTAGTTCTCCGTATCAAGTGGTTGACTCCGTTTCAATGTTGTGTCTTCTCCGTCTTCGGTAATGTCCAAGTCATCATCAAGGATGTCAAATTGGTCCGAAAATCGCAACCCGTCTAGCCCGCTACTCGCTTGATTTTTCAATAGCGGTTCATGCGCGTTCTCATCACCATTTTCATTCGTAGCAGGAATTGTTTTGCGTGCAAGGGCCCGATCCTGCTTCATGGCAATCGGATCACCTGACTATCCTTCCATCAAGGTTTGGAAACACAGTGACTGTAAGAATTCATCAGGAATGAACGACAAACAACAAAGGAAGCTGCACTTACGTAGACTCGAGTCTTCTTCGTCACGCTAAAACTTGCGAGCCAATGCTTCCACCTCCACCGCGACGCAGACAAAATTCGCGGAGGAGGCTTAGACTTCTTTTTCTTGGGATAAATAGCTTCTTCATCGACCATCAATGTTGAAGAAGACGAATGCGGCTTCACTACAGCAACACCATTGTGCTTTCTGCTCCTATTAGTGTAAATCTCGTCTTCTCGCGTTTCTCGCAAAACGTTATCAGTGTCTAGTCCACCATTGCTGTGTTGACGGACAGGAGATAACGACGGCATTAGAATGGTTTGAGAGGTTGGTGAAGCCATGGACATTTTGCGTATATATCTTAGATGGTTATTTTCCACCTCGGGTAGCATGACTCGTAGTAATCCTCCACGTTCATCGATTTCTGCATCAAATGGATCTTCTCCAGCAGGTTGATTTTGACGTTCTCGATTCCGTAACACACCTAGGGGCTTCGGAAGATGAAACACTTGAAAGTAAAAGTTGCAGAGCCACGAGGACAGGTCAGATTGATACATCTTCTCCATGTCCTGATATTTATCCATTGTATGATCCATTTCACCACGCAGTAGCGGCACTTTGAATTTACCCTGTATGATCTGGAATTCAGGAGTCGAGAGTGGCAAAGCTCCCCAAGCTACGACGTGATCGGCTTGCCTTTCCATAGTTTGGTTTAAAAGCTGACCCCCGCGACGTTGTCTTCGAGGCATTGAGTTTAAAGTACTCCCAGCGTAAACCGCTGATGTTGCCTGGGAGAGCAGAAAAAGCTCAAAGATAAGGATATTCCCTGGTCGGAGCTCGACTTCAGGCGGACAAACTACAAACATATCTTGGTTCATGACCACCTCCGTATTGTAGAAGCGGCCGCGGTGGTTGAACGGCCGCGTGAAATTTGGTCGCCCAATGTGTGTACGTGATGAAGTATTATCGCTACGTGCTGCATTTGGAGATACTTCTGGGTCCCAATTTGTCCAGTGCAGTGCATGACCCCCTAGACGATCATACAAAGTCACCACCATGACGTATTGACCGGGTGGTAATTTGTCCTTCACCCCATTCAACATTCTGGCATGAATACGAATTGTCAACGGTATCCGAGCCCATTCTACACGATAACGCTTGCGGCTTTGCGGGACACGTGAAGGCAACAAGGATCCGTAAAGTTGCTCCACTCGCGCCTCCTGTTTCTTTAGCGTATCTGTCAAATGTGCTTCGGCTTGTTGAAACACATGGCTAATTCTTCGAGCGCGCAGTTTCATGGCCTCAGCAGCTTGTCGATCCTTTCGTACCAGTTCTGCGTGCCTACGTCGTGCTTCTTTCAGTAATCGCTCCCGTGCTAGCGTTTCCTGTTGTGCTAGATGAATTTCTCGTTGACGGTACAAACTGCTCTCCAGCTCAGCTTGCCGTATTTTCGCCTCTTCAATCTGTTGTTCCCGTTGTTGTACTTCCTCAATTGGCACAGATCCGACCACCACCTCAGCAGTAGGGATCGCGACCTCAAATTCGTCCAAGTACTGCGGAATCTCTCGGTTCAGGAGCTGACTAGACAACACGTCGATAAGGGAGTGTGCATCGCGGTCTCGGGGCGACCTCAAGTCGTCTAACGCCACGTCATCCCACAACGAGTGGTAGTTGCTCTCCACTCTTGCAGACTCAATTGACATTTTGTCCTCATCGATATCGACACCACTCTTTGTCTCATGCAGTGCAGTGTTCCATTCCCCACCGTCTGTTTCAGCCTCGACACCGAGTAGCCGGACGTCGCTTGGCCTCTTGCAGACTCAATTGACATTTTGTCCTCATCGATATCGACACCACCCTTTGTCTCATGCAGTGCAGTGTTCCATTCCCCACCGTCTGTTTCGGCCTCGACACCGAGTAGCCGGACGTCGCTTGGTTGCATCGAGTTGTCCGTGCTGCCTTCAGATCATACGCAGCAACGTCCAACTACGTCAAATTCACGTTATCTTTGGAACTGCAACTGCATACGAAGTTAGACCTCTGTAGCCATGTTGAAACTGGTGTGTGGAACATCATTTTTGACCGTCCCCCATCCAGACAATAATGGCCCGGGCTAATGGGGTCACGTGCCGCGAGTGCGGCTGCCTCAACTTCAGCTCGGAGCACGAAGTGTGCGACAAATGCCGCTCCAACTCACCGACATTCCGGCCTACAGCGCGGCGCAGCAGCAACAGCCACGGCAGCGTCTCCGCCTCAAACAGCAGACGAAATGAGAATGCGCACTCTAATGGCAAGAAGAGGAGGTACGACGCGACCCCAAATGCCTCAAATAAGCAGTCTGACACGCCTCCCAAGAAGCATCCAGATGTCATCGACCTCATCTCGGATGATGACGAGGACGTGGTGGTGCAGAAGGTGGTGCACAAACCGAAAGAGCGACACGACCTGTTTCAGAGTCGCGTGTTCCCAACGATGGCGTTCTACGCAAACGACTTCCCCACGATAGAGGAAGGCACGATGATGCGGAAAAAAATGGTGGACAAGGACCTTGCGCACTCGCAATCGACTGTGAGGCGTGCGACGACATTGAGGACGCCACCTGCAGCTTCACAACCCATACCACAGGTGCAAGACAAGACAGAGCCCACGCCGCCTATTAAAGAGAAGGAGATTGTGGCGAAGACAACACAGAATGAGATACAAGCTGATGCTACTAGTGTAGACAGGCAGAAGCAGAGCGAGGTGGAGGACAGTGAAGTGGGCCCGATGTTCCAATCGCGTGTTTTCGACTCGGTCGAGTTCCATGCGGCGGACTTTGCCACTGTGTTTGACGGCTTGGCGGTGGCTCGACGAAGCCATCCTCCACAGCCGAAATCGTCGGCTGCATCGTCGAGTATCGGAGCAATTTCAACGATGGGACACGCCGCAATGGCAAGGGGATCTTTGGGTGTTAAGTCAACTGAAGTGACAGGACCAGCAAAAGAAGCAACCGCACGATCATCAATCGCATCAGCGCCTTCCATTGCAGTAACGACATCTGAAGCGAAAGCTAAGGTCACTACTGGTACAGAGCCCGCAGTGCAGGAGGCGACTACAGCTGCCCCTGAAACAATGGCGAAACGTTCACAAACTAATGCACATGACAACGCTAATGTGCTGGTTCCAAAGAAGAAACAACAGATCGGTGAAGAACACAGAAATACGAAGCCTGTGCATAATGGGATGAATACGTCGTCTGACGCTGATACAGTTGAATTCGTCAAGGTAAATGCTGCGCCCCATGAAGTGATTATTGTGGATCCTCCCGCCTTGGGATATTGTAACCCTGAATTCTTGGCGTTTATGCGTGAATGTGGTGGTGATGACGGTGAGGAAGAAAATGACCCAGAAGAAGTGAGTCGTTCACAGTTAAAGCTCTTACATGTTGTGGACCTCACCAATTTGAGTGATTCAGAAGACAGTGATGCAGAGCCCCAAATTCCTACACCACGCGTTGGACCTAAACAGCAGAGTATATCAGCAAGTGGTCAAGGTTCTACGACTGTGGGCCAAACTGCAGCTGCCGCACCTATTAATGTGCCGGGAAAAGGAACGTGGCACGTCCCCACTCTCCATAGTGAGCGCAAACGTACGCAACCTGTAAAGGTAATGTGCGAGTTGTGTGAAGAAAAAGGAATACCGTCTAGATTAACACGCTGTCCGACTTGCACCAAATATTATCACAAGAAGTGTGCGAAGGAAAATGGTGACGAGAACATTTGCTGGAACTGCGAACTTGGGTCATTGATCGATGACAGTGAGCTCGATGCAGAACACGCCAAACATGAAAGTGAATATTTAGCATATTTAAAAGCGATCCGACGCTCGCCATCACCTGACGATGGCAAAGGTGAGGAAGAAGTTGATGAAAACAACGAGAACAAAAACCAAGAAGATGAAGAAGGAGCAAGTGAGGAGGATGTTGAGATGGCTAGCCCTGCTGAAGGTAGCGACGAAAACAATGCTTTTTCGGAAGGAAGCAATATCCACGGCAAGATATGGAAGGATTTTATTGGAGGCGCTACAGCTGATATTGACGCTACTTATCATGAGGTCACGAATCGCATTACGAAAGAACTTCGTGATGAAGGGACGAGGCATGTATACTCGCGAGGTTTTGTTTCACGCGAGGAATTTGATGCGCAGATGGCTGAGGTTGAGGAATACTATATCAACGAAGAAGCTCGGTTGCAGCAATTAGAACGCGAGAAGGCTCTCGAAGCGAAGAAGGCAATCGAAGCGAGAAAAGCTCAGGAAACGGCGGATCAGGTACCTAACGGTAAACACCCAGCTTCAGTTCCAACGCCGGTTGTCCAAAATGACTCCAACACGATACGTCTTGCTGCCAATGCAGCGCCTCCGTCTAGCACGATCGTGACAAAACCCCCGCCAGCCAACGCAATAAACGCGCCAAATAGTGCACCAAATGCTCCAGCTACAGTTGCAACTATACCCGTGGCAACACCTGTACCAGTGCAGCCGATAACTTCCCAATCTGCAGCCCCTCCAGTAGTTCCAGTGTCTGGGTTTTTGTCTACTCAAACGGCAGCGGTTGCAGCAGTGTTCAGGGCAGCGTTTTCTAAGACATCCCAGCCTCCGTCGGATCCACAATAACTTGTTAACCTCTGACCCTGGCCACCGTATACTAGTATGTGAACCCGTCCGTATTTCCCAGCCTCCGTCGGATCCACAATAACTTGTTAACCTCTGACCCTGGTCACCGTATACTAGTATGTGAACCCGTCCGTATTAACGTATTGAGTTTGCAAGTTTACTTGCAAACTTGGTTTGATTCAACAAATGTTGCATGTCACTCTAGTGAGGTGTCGTCACTCTTTCTTGGATCAGTCGTCCTCCAAAGCGCGCCAAACGACCTAAGCAGCGGTCGAGAGCTCCGTGGCGGCAAACACATCCTCTCTACGTGTGTCTACAGACCTATATCGACACGCTACTGGAGGCAACATGGCAGAGGTGCGTCTCTGCTGCGTTTCTAGCCATTTCGCAGCACCCAACGCCCCGAATTACGCCCGCAATGACCTTTATTCCGTTGGATCCGTCTAAACTGACTGTTTGTGTTGACCTCTGCCCTACGCAGCAGAAGAAGGGAGCTAAACAAGCAACAATGTTTAGCTTCTTCTCGCCGAAGAAGCCTGGACAGGAATCAGATGAGAACACGGCGGAATCAGAGGCGAAGAGCGCCGCAGCACAAGGCGCGTCGCCTGCTGCTAAAACGGAGGTAGCAGCTAATTCTGTGGCTAAAACAGCACCGGAAGGTAAGAAGAAGGCTGTAAGTGCAAAAGCGAAGGCAAAAGCGAAGCTTAGAGCCAAAGCCAAGGGGAAAACCAAAGCGTCCCCGAAGCTCAAACCCAAGACGAAGAAAGAACCTATTCGCTTTACTTCTCCACATGCGGTGGATGACGAAGACGATGACGTGGAGGACGGGGAAGATGTGTTCAACACACCAGAGGCAAAACGTGCTAGAGCGGAGCTAGAGACGGGGGGAGACATTGTTCCAGCGGGAGCTCTGATCTCGGGTGATGCTGTTGTGGAGGATACAGATATTGTGGACGTTAGTGACGATGATGCTACTGCTAATGGAATCGGTGGAGAGGATGCAGGAACTAAAGATGCTGATGAATCTGAAAAAGGTGTCGTTGATTTGACTGCAGCAGCAGAAAATAATGACAAAAAGCCACGTGGTAAAGCTCCGACACGAACACCTGCAGCAAGAAATAGCAAAACACCAACCAAGACACCCTCAAAACGGCTGCAAAAGATGAAACAAAAAGCTGCAGCGGAAGCTAAACCTACTCCCGTGGAGCCTTTAGATCCGGCTATCCAGGCCCGTGTTGACACATACAAGCTGAAAACCGATGAGTTGACACGACAGTATTCTGACCTCTTTCAGTCGAAGCAGGAGAGGGATGCAATCATGCAAGACATATACGGTGCAGGGCTGGATTGCGATTTGGACGTTATTGTTGATCACAAAAAAGCACAACATGCCCTGGTGGAGACGTGGCAGAAGCTTCGAACTCAAGCACATCGTACCAATAACGCTGCAGACGCTGCATTACCATCTTCAGTTGAGTTTCCACATGAAGCAAAGTGCCTAATTGTAAAGGGCATCCAAGGAAGAACTGCAAGTTTATCAGAAATAACCAGCGACCTGCTAACTTTGTTCAAGAAAAATGCTGACGACACCGACGTAAATATGGAATCGCAGGAACAAACAAGCAGTTTCGATACGGTGATGGTAAACAAAGCAGTATCTCTAGCGCTGGAAATGGAGATTAAAATGCTTGCACAACGCACACCGCACGGTGTGCGTCCTACGAAGGCCAATCTGTTTGAAGACACCAGTGCCGAAGCATTATGGGCGTGGGAGGTAGGAAACCTGGAGAAGTATTTCGCGGACGACGCCCAGAAAGTTGTTAAACGTATGCGCAAGCATCGTAAGCGCCTTGGCCAGCAATTAAAGACGTTGGCAAGGGTAGTTCAACTTCTGCATCAAAAGCCCGTTGATGCGGCGAAAGTGAGCGGTGAGGAGGCAAAGGTCGCAAAGTTCGGGTTTGCGGTGGATGCTGAGTTGCAAAAAGCAAAGGAAAAAGAGGCAAAGGAGCAAGGAAAACGTAATGCTGTTGAGGAGAAAAGGCGGCATGAGCTCGAACGTCAACAGGCGAAGGAAGCGAAAGACGAGGAGAAGCTGAAGCGCAAGCGTGAAGAGGAAGAAAAGAAGAAAGGTATGGCAGCCAAAAGGCAAAAGATGTTCAGCAAATTGTTTAAGGCTCCTCCAGCAAACAGCGCTGGAACCAGCGTGTCCGCTATAGATATGACAGGGGATCACGATATGGAGAAGACTATGGATGCAGTTGAAGACACGAGTGCTAAGATTGCTAAGATGGATGCTGCTATTAGCTTCCTAGGTTTCAGCGGAGATGCGTCTTCATCTTCACCTAGGACAGTATCACATCAGTCAATCTTCTCGTCATTGAAAGGCAAGCGAGATGCTATCAGTATGCAAGGAGACAAGTTTTATAACGGATGGAGTGCTCAGCGTCATCGCGACTCGAAGCTGGGAGGAATGAAGCTACTGCAGTTCTACGAAAACAACCGACCAGCTTACTACGGCACTTTCAGTACAAGGAGCCTACTGTTCCGCGGTGGCCGTCGGCCACTTGCTCAATATTCCAAGTTCGATTACACTGTGGATAGTGACGATGAGTGGGAAGAGGAAGAGCCTGGCGAGAGTCTGTCGGACGATGATAATGATGGAGAAGAATCCGATGAGGATAACTTGGACTACGAAGACCAGTGGCTCGCCTACGAGGACGAAGTGGACTACATGGATGATGTCAATACAGAAGATGACCCCATGGAACTAGGGGAAGGTCAATCGCTGACAACAAAGCACAAATTGCCGTCTCAGCTTCAGAAGAAGCGGTTGAAGGCTAAGGCCGTCAAACCAGCCAAGCTGGAACCTCAGATCATCGGACCGTTCTGGTATAGTGATAACGAGAACAGTTGTGGAGATGGTCACTCCTCTGGTTCTGTTGGGGAGCTTTTGTGTGAGCCTGTATTCGAATCCACTCTGATGCGGAAGGCTCGCGAGTATGAAGAAGAGCAGGAACGATTAGAAGCTGTGCGGCAAGAGCAGCAGCAAAAGAAGGAACAGCAGGAGCAGGAGAAGCTGATTGCCCAAGAGAAGAAGGCCCAAGAGGCAAAAGAGAAGGCTGCAGCCGACATAGCTAAACCTGTAGTAAAGACAGGAAAGAGCACGCCTGTAATGCCGACGTCCACACCCCAGAAAGCAACACCCCACAAGGTCGCACCTCAGAAAACTAGTACGCAGATGACATCAGCGAAGCAGTCTGCCGCGTCTCTAAGTCCAGCCAAGTCAACGGCGGCTGCGTCCTCATCCTCATCCCCGACAGCACCACAGATAGATTCATTTTTCAAGAAGATGACGGGTCCTGTGCCAGTACCCCCGAAGCCACAGCAACCAAAGGCGACAGACGAGCAGAAGCCAAAGGACGGTAGTGTCGAGGTCATTACAGTGGATTAAGCTTTGACCGGGTCAAATTGACCCAACAATGAAAATGAAATCTTTGAATGCTGTTGCGAATATTTCATTGCTGTAAAACTCGGCACCATGCCTGATGCAATCGGATGACAATGTTAAAAGCAAGCGTTGTTTCACTTTAGGATCACTTTGCCGCGCGTCGGCTTGGGTATTATGGTCGCGAAGTCCATCGAAACAAGCCTAACCTTCCACTCTCATGCACAAAGTTTGTGCGACCAATTCGTCACGGTAATAGGGTCTCTCATTTCACGCATGGCATTGCACTGTTGAAGCGAAGTGAAGGTGCCACCTTATTAGCTTAAGCCTTTGGTGGTGTCCGATCACTTCGGATTGCCCGGCGAGTGTATCTTTGCAACAGGACCTCCATCATCTAATCGTGTGCATTTGCGCACACGATATTGAAACCCGCAGGTATAAGAATTAACAGGTCCGTATCTATCTTATCATATGTAGCAGCTAAACCATTTGTCAGCCGCCTCTATCCGCTGTAGCAGACCGACGATTCTGCTGGTGTAGTGTGTCGCGTGTTTTTTTCCCGCGGCTCGCAGCCTCACAGTTTGCTGGCCCCCGTCAGTTCCGCTTTCGCATTCCAGTAGACGCCCGCATCATGAGCCTCGTGCGCGCTTTCGCCCCCCTCCGCTCGTCAGCCCGCGTGGCTGTGCGCAGCTTCGCCACCGGCGGCATCCCCGACGACCTCGAGCACGCCGTGGGCCGCGAGCGCCAGGAGCTGGAGGCCGCGCAGATCGGCGTGACGCAGTTCAACCGCGACCCGCTTGAGTCGGACGAGACGCAGGGCAACTCCAAGGACGACCCGATCCTCGTGCCGTCCTTCAACGATGTGCGCACCGTGGGCGTCTCGCACAACGACGCCTCGTACCTCTACTGGTTCAACATGGAGAAGGGCAAGGTGCACTACCTGCCGCAGATCGAGAAGTACTTTATGCTCTACAACCCCGAGGAGCTCGCCAAGCTCGTCAAGGAGGTGGAGGCCAAGCAGCAGTAGACGTCTCGTACTCGTCTCGTGTTTACCAGCTCTTACAACTCGACGCTAAGAGAAACACAAATGAACCACAAACATGATAAATATTCCCTCATTCTGGTGGTCGTGACGGTCACAGGTGTCGTTAGAGCTCCAAGGTGATGTTGTCTATATTCCTCTCGCTCTACGACTAGTCAAGATCGAAAGCCTACAATCCCACATTGGCCCGAGCAGCCCAGTGGCTACGGCGCAACTTGCTGTGTAAAGTACTGGAAGGAGGCTGCTGCTCCTTGCTGCGGCTGGAAAGCTACGGTCTGCTCCGACTTGATCAGCGTTCGAGCTGGGAGCGGCGGAAGTGAAGTTCCGACGTTGTTTCTCTGCGGAACTGCTACCGGTTCCACTTGAGGGCTGCCGTTCAAGATCATCGCCATGGCCTCTCCGTGCTTTGATGGAGGTTGGGCCTCCTCCGAGTTCCACGAGCCATTGCTCACGCTGTCGTCGCTCCCATTCGTCATCGCCGTGTTGCTCGACGCCACACTTGTGGTCGGACTCAGCATCGGCGTGGACTGCGTCTGCGTCTGTACCGGTGCCGGGTGATGGTCCTTCAGCATCCCGTCGGCGTCGAAGGGGAAGCGCCCAGCAAATTTCAATAAATATTTCTGGGCGTGAGTACGCGTCTGCACTGCGCTACGCGTCATTACCACTTGAGCCACACGTCGCCAGTCTTTCCCGTACAGACGAATACCTTCCAAGAAAGCGGCATGTTCCTCGCTGGTCCAGCGCCCACCCTTCGAAGGACCAGTGGTTAAAGTGCTCGAAGTTGGCACTGGAGTACCCACCGCCAGGTATTCCATCTTGACAGTTGGTGTTACCGGATATCCCTGCGATGAAGCATGGACGTCATGATCAGGTCGTGGGGACAACTTGAGTGTCGATGGAATACGCATACTCTGGCCTGATGCATCGCTGTGCACTGAGGACGGTAGCAAAACCTTGGGGCGCATCGAGTTATCCTTGTTGGGGTCTGCAATGACAGACTCGCGCTTCATCTTCAAATTCACAATCTGATCTCGATACTTGTCACGCTCACTGCCATGAGCACTGAGCATCGCAGCCTCCATGGACGCGATACTCTTCGAAAGTGATCGGATCTGACGATGAGGCCATCTTTTGATGCCGTTACGCCGACAGATCTTCTTCATGAGCGTGATGCAGATCCCAAAGTCTTTTGCAACATCAATGATCGGGCGGTCGAAGTGGGCTCGCAGCTCCTCAATGGAGATATGCTTGGTCACCAGACTCTTGACGCGATTGCTCTCATTGCGGAAGCGATGACTAAAGCCAGCATCGTCCGTGAAGTCGAGCTTGCTGCCTTTAGGGCCATCGAAATTGATTTGTTGCACGCGATGCACTTTGCCAACGCCGCCAATGGCGAGTTGGCGGTGTGCTGTATCTTCATCTTCGTCCGAGTCTCCCATGTCTTCTCCGTCCGATTCGGGCGTGCCTGATGCATTGGCGCCTGAGAAGCCCTTGCTGAGACTCGTGAGGATCATCGCTGTCTCCTCCGGATTGAGACCTGGAGCCTCCGATTTGGCTTCTTCCGCTTGGTCTCCACACGCGCCACCGGTTTTGGCCGACGGCACCTCGTGCTCACCGGTCACCGCGCCGCCCTCGGCGTCGCAAGCCATCCCCATGCTGCCTCTGCCTCAGCTTGTCTTGTTTGTGTGTCAATTGCGAGATCTAGTGCCTCGTCACAGGTGCGCAATGGAAATGCTGCTGCATCGTGGACACACACAGCAATGTTAGTCAATGTAGCCATGTCATGACGTCTACAACTTGGCTCACCTAGGGCTAAAAATAGCTCTTGGATAGGGAAAGCCTGAAGGGGCACAGTTTGCTATCTATAACTGCAACGTTATCACGTGTGACTAGTTAAGTGTAGCTATCCTACCTGGCTGTTGCGGTTTGACTGGAGTCGACTGCTGTTGTCAACGTTGCTGTCTTCAGCTGATCGCGTCCGATACTGCAGCGCTCTGCGACTCTGTGTGTGTGGCCTTTGGCACCCACCAGTGGATCGACCGCGACGTTCGAAATCGTCAATGCGTGCGGGAGGGGGAGGGGATGAAAGTAACGCTTAAGTGGATCCAACTCTGTTACGCAACAGCATCGGGTGTGTGTGTGATTGGCCAAATTTGGTAGGATTAAAACGGACTTTAAACGAGTAAATAGTCGTGAAAGGGTTAACCCTTTAACCCTTTTCACGATGACAATTAATAATGCCAGCGAAAATTATACAGACTGCACTTTTCGTGAACTTTGACGAATCAATTTGCTGAAGATTGGCCAATCAACACAGCACTCGTTCGAATGGTGGTAATCGGCGCGAAACTGACCAAGTTACAGAAAATAACGCCTTTTGGAGGTGGCGGAAAGTATATAGCCGATGACGTCTTTTACGTTTTATTGCCTTGCGTGCGTTGTTTACTTCCGTCCAGTACTTGGTCTTCTTTCCTTGGTCTTTAAGTACCAGAGCGCACCGTTCTGGCATTGAATCGATTAGGGTATGGAGGTACGGCTGGTCAATTCAATCCCAACACTTTAAGATGGCACATGTGAGATCTGCTGTGCTCACCTCCGGGGTATACGAGTCTGGAGAGCTTCCACCACGTGTATTTTGTGGCGAAGTCGGTGAAACTTTTACCACTTAGTGTATAGCGTTAGCCCGGAGTCTTCTGATAGTCTTATGTCTCAGCGACTTCGAGGATCATGACGCGATGTGAGTCGCAATTTTGGGATACTTCTCCCAGATGGTATGTGTTTGGTCAGTTCGAGAGGCCAGTTCGTGTGACAAATCGATCAGGGGATACATGGTTTGGTGTGCAGTGAAGGTATGGGACGTTATGCATTGGCTTAGTTGCCACGTCTCCCAAGTGGACCCCGGACGGAGATTCCTGGTCGGCATCAAGTTCCAGACGGAAGGAAATGTTCACAAGACGCAAAGTGCTCCCGACCAAGAGAGTTAGTGGAGCTGCCTTCCTTGGCATAGCAAGAGTGCCATACATGCATACCCGACATCAACCTGTACAAGATCCCAGACGATATCTACAAGAACACTGATGGCCCAGAAGCACTAAAGGTGGAAGTCGCTCGCTTGGTCAGGTGTGGCGAAGCGGAGAAACTCTTGTGATCGCAGTTCCCGATACCACTTGCGCCCGGACACGGACTAACGAAGGGGGTCCTCCGATGATCCGTGATCTGGTTGTGTTCTTGCTCACCTTGTGTACCCGACGACGGGCGGGTTACGCTCTCATGGGTGACTCGTAAGACGTCGATCGGCCAAGATGGATACGCAGGGGCTAGAGATAACGTGGAAATTCCTCACTCTATCTCGGGTTGATCGCGGGCGTGGCCTAGAGCCGCGATCGAGCTGTCTGGTTGTCGATCCAGGTCTTTAGGGGATCCAATGTCGGAGATCTTGCTTCTTCCTTGTGTATGCTTGGCGCTTCCAATAGCGGAGAACTTGTTGGGTCGAGATCCGATGCGATCTTCAGGTCAAGCAATCAATGCC